>JAVTVY010048433.1:0-23411 GCA_036873755.1 Hanleya hanleyi | reverse complement strand
ACCAAATAACATCCTCCACTACCCCAAAAGGCTCACTTTCGCTACTACTCCTACTGATGACGTCACCAATGACGTCACAGATGCTGTGGATATCCCTCAAGTCGGAATGTACACCCCAAGAGCTACAACATGACACCTCCCAGGACGCATTCGGACTAAGGGTGGTTCCTCTCTACTCCGAATACCTTCCTTCACTGCCCCAAAATGTCCACTTTCGCTACTACTCCTACTGATGACGTCAACAATGACGTCTCAGATGCTTCGGACATGCCTCAACTCGGAATGTACACTTCGAGAGCTACAAAATGACACCTCACACGACGCATTCGGACTAAGGATAGTCCCTCTCTACACCAAACTCACCCCCACGCACCCACAAAATGTGCCCTTTCGCTACTACTCGTACTGATGACGTCATCAATGACGTCACAGATGACGCGGACATCCCTTAAATCGGAATGTACACCCCGAGAACTACAAGATGACACCTTCCAGGACGCATTCGAACCGTGAACAGCCCATCTCGACCCCAAACTCACCCCCACGCACCCCCAAAATGGCCACTTTCGCTACTACTCGTACCGATGACGTCACCGATGACGTCACAGATCACGGGAACATCCCTCAAATCGGCATGTACACCCCGAGAACTACATGATGACACCATCCAGGACGCATTCGAACCTTGAATAGCCCATCTCGACCCCAAATACCTTCCTTCACTTCCCCAAAATGGCCACTTTACTTACTACAACCAACTGCGCATGCGCAGATTAACGCGACTTGCATTCAAAAACACACCATTCTGACTCTAACCCACACAAGCTTCACTTTGACACCTTCCACGACCCATTCGGACCCATAGGGGTCCATCTCTACCCCAAACACACACCCACATACCCCCCAAAATGCCTGATTTCTCTACTACGGCCAGACTGCGCATGCGCATATTGACGCGACATGCGTTTAGAAACACGCCATTCTGACTCTACCCCACACAAGCTTCACATTGATACCTCACACGACCCATTCGAACCGTGAATAGCCCATCTCTAACCCAAACACACACCTACATACCCCCCAAAATGCCTGGTTTCTCTACTACGGCCAGACTGCGCATGCGCAGACCATTAAACGCGGACGAACCATTAATGTAGTCAAGTGCTCCTCCACGAGAGCTTCAAAATAAGACCTCACTCGACCCCATTGGACCACAAGGGACTCACCTAGACCCCAACACGTCCACCCCGTATGGTCCTATACACCCATAGCCATGCACTATAGGCCTATGGGCTTACCCAGGCCTCGGTGACTTTCTCCAAAAATTTCACCGTTTCGCTCCGGGACCCTTCCTATCATGTTCTAAATGTCGAGACGTGAAAAACGAGACCCCACAACCCTACCGCAAATGTCTAGAAGTAGGTTTCCCAGTAGGATAAACATTGAACCTATACCCCCAGTATGGGAATATATATTTATATATATATGTCTATATGGGGCTATATCGTACTTTTTCAAAAATTTCACCGATTCGCTCCGCAACACTTCCTATCGGATTCTACATGACGAGACTAAGAAAACGAGACCCCACAACCCTACCGCAAATGTATAGAAGTGGGTTTCCCAGGGGGACAAACATCGGTCCTATACCCCAGTATGGGCCTATATGGGGCTCGGTGACTTTTTTCAAAAATTTCACCGTTTCGCTTCGGGACACTTCCTATCATGTTTGTCTTGACGAGACTAAGAAAACGAGACCCCACAACCTATACCGCAAATGTCGAGAAGTAGGTTTCCCAGGATGGTCCTATACCTCCCATACCCCATATAAGCATTTTCCCGTAATTTAGAATAAAGTCCGTGTTCCGTATTTTTTCAGGAAAATTTTTACATACACCCACCCTGGAACTAGGGGGAGATAACTCTATTGACAGGCGAGCCCCGTTAAGCCCGGCGACCTATATACCCCCCATACCCCATATAGGTATTTTCCGGATTTTTCGATAAAGTCCGAGTTCCGTATTTTTTTAGGAAAATTTTTACATGCACCCACCCCATTGCCTGAATGCCTCTTCACCTAGGCTTCACATTGATACCTCACTCGACCCCATTGGACCATTAGTAGCTCCCCTAGCTCCAAAACGTCTATTTTCATACCATTGGGCCACCGCGCATGCGCAGAATGCCGATATTTCAACCCCGCACCCAGCCCATTAGATGCCCCTTCACGAATGCTTCACTTTGATACCTCACTCGACCCAATCGGCCCATTATTGGCTCCCCTAGCTCCCAAAACGTCTATTTTCATACCCTTTGGCCACCGCGCATGCGCAGAATGAAGCTAGTTCAACCCCACACCCAGCCCATGAGATGCCCCTTCACATATGCTTCACATTGATACCTCACTCGACCCCATTGGTCCATTAGGGGCTCCCCTAGCTCCAAAACGTCTATTTCCATACCCTTCGGCCACCGCGCATGCGCAGAATACCGATATGTCAATCTCACACCCAGCCCATTAGATACCCCTTCACATAAGCTTCACTTTGATACCTCACTCGGCCCCATCGGACCATTTTATCTAGGGACTACTTTTTCTCCGCGGAAGCAGACCGCATCACCACCAAAACCGCATCACCGCGGATGAATACATGGAACTATTTTTGACCTGGAAAAATTGGAACTCTCCTGTGCTGGAGGTAGCTTTTTGGTCAATTTGAAATACTCGCTTCTGATTGGACGAGAGCTCTGTGATGGATTTGAAATACTCGCTTCTGATTGGACGAGAGCTCCACACATGCTCCACAAAAGTAGGTCAATAATAAGGAATTTCAGTTTTATATACTACTCATGCCCCTGCGTACCTCAAAATACCCTCTCTCGTTACTACTGTCCGACTGCGCATGCGCAGAATGATAGAACTCAAACCACCCCAATTTACATCAAGAGGGCGCAACACCCGGCACACCTGGATGAGATACAACACCACACTCACTCAACCTCATTCCCCCTCCTCCTCCTTCTCCTCCACACACGTACACACAAGTAACTCTACCAGTTAGCCAGACCGAACATGTCCCGGCCTGACATGGCGTCATCGGTGCGAATGGATTGATACATACACCTTGTCGACGCGTTAGTATTATATAATAGCATTGTACAATCTCCCACAAAAGGTAAGAAACTACCATGCTAGGGCGTTAAAGCGTTAAGATAGGGCGTTAAGATAAGGTGTTCAGATAGGGCGTTTAGGCGTTACGGTAAAACACTCCATAAAGGCCATAGGGCAATATACTGGATTTCTGATTTTTCTACAACCTGGGACGAATATTAAAGGGATATGAATCATACCCCGAAATCAAAGGCGCCGCCGCGAGCTCACGCTGAATGTATGTCTCGCGCGTGAGCCTGGCGAGATTCTGCGAGACATTATATACCACCATTGTTTTAAACTTCTTTGCATTGCCTAGTTTTCATCACGAATTCATTCCAGATTTTACCAGATTTATAGACGTTCTTCTGCAGCAATTGGCATCAGATTATTTGATCAAGACAGGTACTATTTTGAGAGAAGAAACTTTTGAGGGATTTTCATCGAAAAGATGCATATTTTCATGACAACTTTAGACCGCTCTGCGCTGCCGATAACTGAGCGGACGGAGCGGGAAGGAAAAACTCATTTTTTCCCCTTCTTTGTGATCAAACTTCTCATTTATCTCAATCTTTGAAGTATATCTGTGCTAGTTTTTACAAAATATGCAAGCATGTCATTGACAGTACGCAAAATGCTATAATTTTCCATTTTCGTTTTTGTAAATAATTACTCGTGAAAATCGTAAAAATGCCAAATATTTAGAATTCTGAACAAATCTCACAATTCTTGTACGTTTTTGTGATTGAACTACTCTTTTGGGTCATTTGCTTTTTTAGATTTTTTTTCTCCGTGCACTAGTTTTGTTTCTTGTCGTTTGCATGATGTATTCCTTTTTCCACTCGTTAAGCTGTAAAGGAATTTTTTTTGGTCACCAATCTTGGCCTAAATTGAGTTGACTGGCGTTCACGTTAATGGAGCCTAGTTGACAAGCACGTATATTCGCCCAGCATTGGCCAGCGAAACAGGGCGGGACTCGCAGCGAATCACACGTGACGGTCTTTTGCGCACAAAAAGCCAATCAGTGACCAGGCGTACTAATTAACCAATCACTAATCACTCATTAACATATCAATTAGCGAGACAAACTCTAGTTCAAAGAGAGGAGCCGCGTTCATATCCCTCTATACTCGTCCCAGCTACAACTAACCTTGCATCTCTCAGCAGGCCAAGTTCCGCTGGGAAACGATATTAGCCCATCTAGACCTGGTTGATGGGGGTTTTCCATATTTTAGGGCTAAAATCCGTGTTTCCGGATCTTTCATTTTAGCCCTACTTCCACTACACACTAGTCCAGTCGAATACTCCAATACGTGTGCTTCACTATGACACCTAACACGTCCCAGTACGCCCACTATTGGCCAACCACGCGGGCCACCACCAATCCAGTCGGATGGTCCCCCTGGAGTGCTTCAAACTGAACTTCATACGACCCATTCGGACCAATATTGGATCACCTCACCCCCGAAACGTCCCTTCCATTGAATGCCGTTTTCCCATAATTCCCATAGCCTTACTTCCACTCCACACCCGCCCTGTCGCATGCTCCCCCCGTGAGTGCTTCAAACTGATACCTCACACGACCAGGTACGCCCACTATTGGGCCACCATGACCCCAAAACGTCCATCCCAGAGCCATTTTTCCACAATTCCCTGTCTGTGCATTTCGCGCCATTAGGCCTACGTAACTTCCATTCCATGCTCGTCCAGTTGGACGCTCCCCAGGGAGAGATTCACGTTGATATCACCCACAGCCCAATCGGGTCAATATTGGCACGTCCATTCCAGTGCCCTTTTCCCACAATGCTCTGTCTGCGCATGCAAAAACGCCCCGGCGTGCACGACAATGCATTTTTTCTATACTACTCAGGGACCGCGGGGCAGGGGGGTCTGGGTGGGCTTCAGCCCCCTCACTTATTGAGACAGCAATGTTATAAGTCCTATCTTAGTTGGCATCAGTCCAGCCCCCTTCTTTCAAATGTGCTCCGAGGCTCCTGCTACTCCTCGATTTTATTCGTTCCAGTTTTGGGGGGGGGGGGTGTGTAAAATTCAGTGTGTATGGTTTGTACTATAAAATCCGTATAATGTGACCGAGCGATGTAAGCCATTCAGCAGGTACATCACGCGCAAGTATTATGACTTCCGTTTAGCGGATACATTGTTACGTTAGTATTATGACGTCACTGACATGCACTGAAAAGTGGTAAACAATGCAAGCGATCTAAAATTTAAGACACATTTTATACGCTACAGAATAATGTTTTCATATGCAGTTCAAGTTTCCAGAGTTTTAGTGAGTATGACGGCAGGTTTCCATTCCAAGAATTTCATGCACCCTATGTGCAGATGGCGCTATGATCGACTCTCCGTCGTCATCCGGGTGATTTGGTAGGGGCGTTGTGAAAATGTTCTGAAAATATAAAGTACATACTCGGACGAAGATGTTTTAACAGTCATGATACACACTTCCCGTTAACACTAAATACTGCGTCGACATGTAATAATAAAAAGGGCTGTATGTTTAGCTCCCAATGTAATCGTGGGTAAACTGATAGGTCACCCTATCAGCTGAATGTATTCACATGTGACCTCACGAGGAATATCCAGACCACAGGCCCCCAAAACTCTTGAGTTTTGGTAATAGTGTGAAGTGTCGAAATATGGGATCTCTATACATTGCCCCATGCTTTGTATAAAAATACACCAAGGTATGAAACGCACTTTGGGTGAAACGTGAAATAAAAGGTTTACCTCCGAACAAAATACATCAGCATATTCTACAATTGTCACTCTATATATTCCCGTCGTCAAATTAGTAAATTTGTGCAATTTTATACCTTTGCCGGGCGATTCAAAATCCAACCTAACTGTCCAGTCATCCCGGTACAGCGAGATGATGGCCCGCTTCTTTCTCAATTCTGATTAGTCAGTCGCGACACACCTCCAGCAAGAGAGGTCACACACTGATCAGCTGACCAAACAGAATCGAGAAAGAAGTGGGCCATCATATGCAAAATGCAACATTTTAAGCTGTTGCATCCAACACTTAAAAGTGGTGAAACGACACTTTGTACATGCTTTTCCTCCTCCAACACTCTAGATGTTGAATCTAACATTTGCGTTTTAAGAGTGATATGGAGTAATATAAATAATGATAATCAGCTCCGATCAGATTATTTGATTCTCAACTGACACATTATGATCCGCATAATACATTGCCTGATATGTGGTTTATAAAGTATTAAACTACTATATTCCTATGCAAGTTTTTTTTGACGAAGTTTGTATAAGTTCATGGAACGGTTTCATGTGTCATATATATGCGGATATGTATTTCTCGCATATGCTCAAATTGTGTTATATTATCTATGAATGTATTACATCGCGAGGGAAACTTTATGGCGACGTTTACAGAAATCTGAAGAAATTATGTGATATACTATAATCTGTTTGTAGAAAATAGGCGAAAAATCCTCAAGAAAATCAAAAGAAGTAATAAAAAATGTAAAAAAAATATATAAATAAAAAGTCGTTGGGCTCTATGGGCCACCGTAGGGAGAGTAATTCAGTTGTGATGAAGGACAATAAAATAAAGGGGCAAAATAGCCAGCAGCCATTCACCACGCAGGCTGTGGCACAAATTTGACATGTGATGAACTATACATGAAAAAACAGAGCTCGTTCGTCGTTCTTTTAATATGTGTGAGGGTGGCCCGTTGCAAGTAGACTTGATGTGTGAATGTAAAGCAAACGTGGTGCCTTCTATGTGCACTCGACGAGCAAATTCTGTTACGTTAATAAGAGCGGTACGTGTATCAGTTTTCAGCTGAAGCCTAACATATGGATTTTTTTCATGAAATTGGAAACGCCATTCAAAGCCAATAGTAGTACTAACCTGCGGACAACCCCATTCAAATTAATCGATATTCCTTACTTTTTGTGTCACGAGCCGCTCTGCTTTTCTATAATAACTGCCCTAATCAATCAATAGTATGAAAACTCACTATACCAGTCATCCCGGCTTACACGTGTATGCATATGGACAAACAGCAGGAGACACAATACTGCTAGTAAAGGAGATGGTATTGTAAGGCGGGGTTTTTGCCCACAGCCAGCCGACTCATAGGAATGCACATTTCTTCTCTCCATCTGTCAATCACAATGCAATGTACAACTTGTCGTCGGCGGCAACTGTCAATCAACGGACTGAATGTTATGGTGAACCATGATAGCTTCACATATGTTCGGTACCAAGGCGTTATTATTTTACCACGTTGCAGTCGATTTTACATGCACATATTGGAGAATAAATACACAATTTAGGCGAATATATTGCCGTTGAAACAGGTAGCGACTGATCGTTCGATTTCAACGTTTGACTGGCCCGTAATGTCCACACGGTATCGTGTCATCGCTAAACAATATTTATTTTATAATATATATTATATTTATTATTGGTTCATATCGATAGCCTAAAATCTTATTTCAGATCTACTGAATGCAATTTTACTTTTTACAAAAATGAGAAAGATTGAAATAACTTGTCGACGTCACACATGTTGCCCTCCTGGGATTCGAACTCGGTAAAAGAAAAATCACTCGCTTGTGATCCAACGTGCGTATCCACTACAACACGACATACGAACAACTGTAACATGCTATTTTGTCACTTTAATCTATACTTACGAAAACTTCAAACGTTATGAATCATAACTTTTCATTTTTTAGTATGAAGGACCCCTTGGACCAAAAAGATCTTCCAGCAGTGGGAATATAATGTTACCACACAACACTAGGTTAAATGGCGTTCTGGTCCAAGGGGTCCTTCGCGTCTAAATGCGTGTCTGAAGGACTCGATTTAGACCCTTTTTTTCACGAAATAGCACAAACTGTGGATTTCAGTTTCATGTGATAACTATAATCATAACGCAATCACGCTAAAACTTTCACATATTGTGTACTTATATTTTCTCTTGCCGTTACATTAAAACATAAGTGTTTTTAGGACATTTTATTTTTTCGATTTCAACCGCACCACGTATAGGCCAAAATCCCGCCTTATCGTACCATCACCTTTATCTCTCGTAACAAGATTTCCCTCTGTATTGTAATTAAGCGGATCATCGAGGGCCTCGTTTGGAGTCGCAAGACTTCTTCTCAGGACGCGACTAGACTTGGATATCAACCGTCTCAGGTTTGCGGGCGGATCGACGCTTCCGTTATCTGAAAAACGATATCACCCCCTCATCTGACCATCCGCAATCAGTTGAGTGCGTTCGAATTACCAGATGTCTGTCACGTGAATATCCCAGCATTTGATTATCACCAAGAATTCCCTGGGAGATTATGGCGGATTACGTCCATTAGGCGGTTAAACCCTCAATGTCCAAGTCCATAGTTCCGCAGTGCTTACGATACTTGACTTGCGTGCGTAAATAGCGGAAGTTTAGAGGTTTCTTCTTTAATAGAAATCGATAAATTCTGCCGGAAACATTGTCTGTAAATGTCGGCAAAATTGCGGCGAGGAAATTGGACGTAATTTTTGAGGATGATGAGAAGCCAACGTTGTGATATCTGATGAGAATGGAGTGTAACTATTTACTTGTGAGGACTCCGGGCCAACGCTGATATGCTCTTCAACCATCCAACTTATTGTCTAGTTCTGCAGTGAAAATCTCATTTTCACAAACCCAGGACACTCCACCAAAGTATGATGGCCGAGAAGGGACATCGCTGTATTGTGTTATGAATCTGGACCGACACACGAAGGCAGGATGCGAAGTCGCGAAGACAGGATGCGAAGTCGCCAAGCCAGGATGCGAAGAACGAAGGCAGGATGCGAAGCGCGAAGTCAGGATGCGAAGGCAGGATGCGAAGTGCGAAGCCACGATGCGAAGCGCGAAGTCAGGATGCGAAATCAAAACATACAGCGCGAAGTCAGGATGCGAAATCAAAGCAATGCGAAGCGCGAAGCCAGGATGCGAAATGGCGAAGCCAGGATGCGAAGTGGCGAAGCCAGGATGCGAAGCGCGAAGTCAGGATGCGAAATCAAAACAATACAATGCAAAGACTGGAAGCGGAGCGCGAAGTCAGGATGCGAAGTCAGGATGCGAAGCGCGAAGTCAGGATGCGAAGCGCGAAGTCAGGATGCGAAATCAAAGCGGAGCGCGAAGTCAGGATGCGAAATCAAAACATCAGCATTGCGCATGATCCTATCAAAACGAGGCCGGTTTGTAGCCCTGATTCCTAATATGCATTGTAGGGGCAATTGAAGATTATTGCTGGTTGTTGTTATCACAGCAACGGAGGAAGTAAAATTATTCTGATGTGTAAATTTGCTTTGCATGGTATATTGAATATTTTCAGATCTGGCGTTTCGGGAATGATTAAAACCGACCCGAATAATTGATAATTAATACTGAAGCGCTCAAAGCTTTCGTAAGACTAAGTTAGCCTGGTGACTGTTCAGGTTGACATTTTTATACCAATCTTGCAAAATTTCCAGTTAGCCTGGTGTGTGAATGGGTCATACCATCTAGGAATAATTGAGAATTATTGCTTACCAGGTAAATTGGTCTTTATATATAGTGTATATAGTGTAATTTTCCATGCTTGACAAACACGGGCTCTCGCTTTAAAATATGGCCACGTATGAGTATTATAGTAAGCTATATGATAATTTAGTGATTCTAAAATTTTTTTAGAAATTTTAAAATTGAAAAAAATTTAAATTTTAAAATTAAAAAAGCAATTTAAATTAAAAATTTAAAAAAATATATCTCTGACACAACAGTGCTACTTAGTCCTGTGTCCGAAACGATCCGGGCCAATTCTAAGGTGGTGGTTTGTACAAATTTAAGATTGATGATATAAAATGTGAAATCAAGGATCAATATTTCCATACATCCTTATTATGTGCTAATAAATATATACACACGGAAACAGATAGACTCTTAACAAGCAGTAAGATAATTAGCTGTTAGTTTGGGTCTATTGTCTAAAACTCGTATGCTCGTCACTCCATGCCAAAAGTCTACGTACAGGGCAATATCGTAATTCGCGAACATTAGGCTGGTTAAAAAAGTTTCCTGTTTAGCATCACCGCCCGCCCCGAAATAATCGGGGTCCTTTTCAGGGCCACCCAAAATTTACCGTCATCCCTCGAGGTGTAGGCCTATCGGGTCTGCAAAATCAGGATCATCGACATGAATCGCTCAGCCTCATTATGGAATCACACCATACCCTAATTAACAAATTTAATAATAAGAATTTGACAAAAATTTACGTGGAGGGTGTTCGTAGGCTATATCATGTTATTTAGTCCAAGTGTCATTTTCCGCCGCCAAACTGTCACACTAAAAATACCACGTGGGAGATAGCCGGATGCCATGGGAATTGGCCCATTTATGTTTGAATAAGAGTAACTGGGCTCCCGTTTCAAGATATATTATTGCTGGTTGTGAGTTCCCACAAATATAGTTTAGACAGGAAATCATCCCTTGATAGAATAACAAAAATCCACAAAAACGAGGCAATGTTTTGGGATTTTATTTTTAACATCATTTTTAACATCATGCTAAACAGAAAATTAATTTTAACCAGCCTTGGGATGATCTGTTCAACCTGAAATGTACGAGACTTAGTCCTGCGAGAGTGTTAGCACTTCGTCGGTTAGCATAATGTTATTAATACTGCCACATTGATCTGCTGAGCAATTTATCTGGTAAGCAATAATTCTCAATTGTTTTTAGATGGTCTGGCCCATTCACACACCAGGCTAACTGGAAATTTTGTAAGATTGGAATAAAAATGTCAACCTGAACAGTCACCAGGCTAAGTAGAGTCTTACGGAAGCTTTGAGCCCTTCAGTATTAATTACAATTATTCGGGCCGGTTTTAATCATTCCCGAAACGCCAGATCTGAAAATCTTCAATTTACCATTTGTGAATTTCTATAAAACATCAGTAATGCAAAGCAAAAGGTACAGATTAGAATAATTTTACTTCTTCCGTTGCTGTGATAATAACAACCAGCAATAATCTTCAATTGCGTCTGCAATGCATATTGGGAATCAGGGTTACAAACCGGCCTCGTTTTGATAGAATCATGCCCAATGCTGATGTTTTGATTTCGCATCCTGACTTCGCGCTCTGCATTGTTTTGATTTCGCATCCTGACTTCGCGCTCCGCATTGTTTTGATTTCGCATCCTGACTTCGCGCTCTGCATTGTTTTGATTTCGCATCCTGACTTCACGCTCCGCATTGTTTTGATTTCGCATCCTGACCTCGCGCTTCGCATTGTTTTGATTTCGCATCCTGACTTCGCGCTCCGCATTGTTTTGATTTCGCATCCTGACTTCGCATCCTGACTTCGCGCTTCGCATCCTGACTTCGCATCCTGACTTCGCGCTCCGCTTCCAGTCTTTGCATTGTATTGTTTTGATTTCGCATCCTGACTTCGCGCTTCGCATCCTGGCTTCGCCACTTCGCATCCTGGCTTCGCCACTTCGCATCCTGGCTTCGCGCTTCGCATTGTTTTGATTTCGCATCCTGACTTCGCGCTGCATGTTTTGATTTCGCATCCTGACTTCGCGCTTCGTATCCTGGCCTCGCGACTTCGCATCCTGACTTCGCGCTTCGCATCCTGCCTTCGTTCTTCGCATCCTGGCTTCGCCACTTCGCATCCTGCCTTCGCGACTTCGCATCCTGCCTTCGTGTGTCGGTCCAGATTCATAACACAATACAGCGATGTCCCTTTTCGGCCATCATACCAAAGAGCCACGGGGACTGATCTGTTACCAGTGATCATTGGTCAGAACTCGCGCAGTAAAAACCTAAATGCTGCAGTTTTGAGGGTTACAAGACTCCTACTCACATCGATTGCTCTTGGGGATATTCGGCATATATGCACTGAGAATAAACATTGGGGTTTCTTTCTTTCGATGATCTGTACGATCCACAGCAGGACTAGACTGGGTGCCTCAGCAAGACCGAAGGCTACAGCATCAACCGATACAACTCGAACTGTCCATACCTCAAAATATTGCATAGGTAATAATTGTCTGAATGCTTTAGCTAAGGGATACATGCAGATTATGCTAAGGCATCGCGACTAGATGGATACTTGTCCGAGTTTATCTCCAGGATACACAGCATTATATGTTGTATTTAAGACATCATCCTCTTAACTATGCAGTCTCAGTCCTTTGCGATTCTGGTTATACAAATATGATTATCACGCGCTTGCTTTACTCCGCGCCGTTTCTGGCAGCAATCAACGTGTGTGGGTGTCTAATAACCACCCAAACTGTAATATTTCAGTTTTTGACTGGTTCTGAAGAGATGAGAAAGAATAGTAGCCTGTATATTTTATTTGGAAATTCCTTCTGGTTTGTTGGATATCATTACTGGTTGAGAGCAGAAATCGCTATCCACACTAGTTTATAAGATAACAACAAATGTATCACAGTGGTCCAAAGTACTATGGTAATTCGGGATGTTGTTCCACAGTGTACCATGTACAATGTCTTTACCATGGTCTACTGTGCCTGTAATATGGTGTTACAGGAATATACCAGGGATACGTTGTGATACACTATTTCATTTTGGGACATAATTCGTAGTATACCACTTAACATTATTGTAAAGGTACCCACAAAGAATTTTACCTCACCAAATATTAAAGAAATGCTGTGTAGCTTGCTCGGCTAAGTATATCCTAAGTGTTTGGGCATCTTTCTCGGTATTTTGCATTACATTTTACAGCATATTTGACCAGAAATCTACTTCATAGATTCCACTACGAAAGTGATATTTTTTTCATGCTTCTAACTACACAATTTGCCGGGCAAAAAGTGAAGTTTGGCATTTTATTTGTGTTTTACACCTAAGAAAAAGGTGCGATACCTGGAATGTGAGAGTTTTCACTTGGTGCTGAAAACTGGACTCTTAAGCAATGCTTATACTTCAATGACGCTCAAAATGATCTTGAATGTTTTTGATTGATTGAAATTGTAGTTTAAGGGCCCCTTACCACACGGATTTCGCGGCCCATCAACTCAATGTTTTATTTAACTTTCACGGTACATTTCTTCGTTAATTTAAGATCTTTTGCAGTACTAGATATTAAAATAAATAATTAGATAATAAATAACAATGAGAGAGCAGAGGGAAATATAAATACAAGTAAAGAAGAGTCGCTATGTACAAGTGTGAATGTGAATGTCCTCCCTACAAATACATATATATGCAAACTCCGAACAACGCATGTCAACTGAACGACTTTCGTCTAAGCTTCTAACATTACCTGCAGTTAGACATCTTCACAAGTGCACCTGGATCCTAAATCCTCGCAGAGGGTTCACAGATCGATCGATACAATGGCTCGCGAGGATGGCAGTTAGAATGTCCTCAACACGATCTCAGCGTAGAGACTTCGCCAATACAAACCTTATACTATCCTCTAATAACCCCATGTTTCATCAACAAAATATCTCAGTAAATCTATTGAATAATAACTTACAATGATTTAACTGCTAACGTGTTTATATTATTGATTTTATTTGTGTTTTGGGTGAATATATGGAACTGCCGTAGTGTGTGATGCAACGGATGCAATTACCATAACTCTATATATAGAGGTAACAGCTTGTCAGGCGATCATATGTTGACTGCATATAGATTCGTCGCTGAACGTATTATCAGAGCGCCGTGTTCCAAATAATTGTTCTGAATATGCAAAAGCTACATCTTGTTATGACTCTTGCAGTCAATTCAGGCTAGTTTGCGAATAAAACAATGAAGTTGTGGTTTTTCAGTTAGTTGCCTCACCCTCTATTTCGCTATACTGTTTGGAAGCCCCCCTTTTCCAATCGGGAATTGACCAGTCGAAATGCCAGATTCGATAGTAAACGGTTCAATAACCTGTCTAATGTTCTTCATAACGGTGCTAGAGCATTCGACTGCTGTCAGGAGTCTTTACCAGGGGTCATGAGGTTGACATACAGGTGCTTCAAAATATTTCACAGAAGGGAACATTTGCAGATGACTAAGGTATTTCAAGGTATTACACTCCAATAGACGTAATTCGAAACCAAATAAAAACAAAAATTAAGAACTTGGAGAAAGAAGGCTGTCTCCACAGGGGCTCGTTATCGTTGTTACTTGGTTACTTAGGTTGATTATAGGGGGCGGGAGCTCCATTCATTCCATACCCCGACCTTCCCCCCCTATAATCAACATAATGAACCAATTAACAACGGTAACGAGCTCCTGTGGCTGGCTCGGACTCAAATATGTTCGCCTTCAACATTGTTGTCTGTGATAGAATACGAGCAGGTTGAATTTTGGTCATTATTAATATGTGATGTGCAGCATTTCCTTTTCAGGCGTTTCAACTTTCTTAACGTGAGCCATCGTATCATTCTGAGACATTTGTCCATTACGCTTTGAAATTATGATGGAATGCTCTCCAACCAGTGCACGCTGTGATGATTATCAGGATCTGTGAACATCACCCAAAGCTGAGCTGGGTAATCCTGGCAACCAATCCGTTGATGAGTGGCGGATTTCATGCACACAATCCGTTCGTAATTGTGACTGTCAAATTAGTCTTCATTTTTTTCATGATTTATTCACCCTGGAATTTGTCCACATATATCCGTTATGTTACCAGTTATTCGCCTACAATCCCACTGCCGCTTTCACAACATCTCAGTACCGGAACGTGTATTATAGAATCTCTTCTTCCAAAGTTTCATCTTGGCATTTTGCACCAAAATACGGAACTCTTCATGATCGAGATGCCTTGAGATTGAGATGTCTCCAGATTATATATGCATTGAGGAATTTTTCATACTGAAGGTGCATGCACGCTTACAACTAAAGTGTTGAAATTTACTAGTAAAGTGTTGAAATAACCCTTTAAGTGTTGTCCCTGTGGACACACTTAAAGGTTATTTCAACACTTTACGAGTAAGTTTCAACACTTTAGTTTTAAGCGTGCCATGCTTCTTTGACATTCTTCATGGTGAAGACCCTTCTGTGACAATCTTGATATTGAAAATACCTTGCAGCATTCTTCCTATATAGTGAAGATGCTTCTTGCGGAACTTTTACAAGTGGAGATGGTTTTGTGGAATTCTTCAAGTGAAAATGTGTTTGTTGCATTCTTTATAGTGAAGAAGACTGCAGCATTCTTCGTGGTCGAGATGCTTCTGTTGTATTCTTGTTAGTGAAGACGACTCAGTAACATTCTTCATAGAGAAGATTTTTTCCTAGTGGGTGTGCTTTTGCGACGTACATCTCCATAGCTAGGATGCTCCTGTTGCATTCTTCATAGCGAAGATGCGAATGTTGCATTTTTCACAGGAAATTTGCTTCTGTGGCATTATTAACAAGGACGTTGCTTTTATGGCATTTTCATGGCGTGCTGTGAGTTCCGAATCAGCGATCTCTCAAAATCGTGTCATCATCCGAACGTATGGCACATACGTAGAAACTTCTGTACGGGACCATGCGGTAACCAGTGCTTTATGTGTGTATTAGGGTGTGACCGAAATGATCCAAGCCGATTGGTCCGCGGAACACCAAGTCCGGACTGTCACAATTTTTGAACGAAGACACACCTCCAGCAGTGTTGGAAGGAAATCAACCTGTAACCATCTGGGTCATCTATACGCGGCAAGCCTGACCCTGGGATCGTGTGTATCCATTTTTCAGCCTACTTTCGGCAACTGCAAGAGGGAATTTTCAGAAAACAATACCACGTGACTTCGTCAGCCAATCAGCTAAAGTCTACCGTTGTAACCCCAACGTAACCTGCCATTTTCGAGTCATGTGATGTCCTACTTGTTCAAAATTGCAGATCTACCACACCTCTTGAATGATACGAAAGTTATTCATACCTATATATTTTGTAAGCCCAGGCAATATCTGTTTCCGAAGTGGTATGAAAACCTGTAATTTATCAGATTTCTCGAGTCTGTTCTCCGCCGGATGGAGGCCGAACAGAATACGGTAAAGTACCGGATATCGCGCCGCGATAATGGAATTACACGATTCGCAAGCCATCTTATGGATGGCGAAGTGTACGCAAATGGGAAGGAAATTATCGCGTGGGGGGCCTCGAAGTGTTCCCATCACAACATAGAGAATATATTTTTCCCCCGTGAACTGCCCCCGATGTTATTTCTTTCATATATGTTGGGCCGTTTGTAATATGATTTTTTCTTAAGAAAAACGAAGAAGCATGCACCATTAGGGTGAGAAATAAAATAGCTAATTCACAAGACGTCGGTTTGGTCTCGCGCAGAATCCCACAGTCTTGCGCCTGGTGTACTCACGCGAAACTGACATCTCTGGTGTCTGAAGTTCCCAGGGCAAAATATTTAAATACAGATAAGTTTATTGGCTCTTTTAAATGGAGGGGACATGTGACTCAATATGCTTGTGGAAGTCGACATCGGGTAAAATACATGGTGAATGATGTCAGTGAGCTAAGGGTAATTATGTAATAAAATAGGAAATCACCCTAGCTCGGTAAAATGTCAAAATGTCAAAATGAGACGCATTTCAGAGCATTCAATACAGACTCGAGCTGGAGTGTTCGCAATTCCACCCACCCGAAACGTGACGTTCAACTTCACCGGCTAAAGAGCCCAGAGAAACGTTTACGTAATCAGCGTCATTTAGAATGGAGCATTTTAGAGTTTCTTTCCGAAATTTTCATTTTGGAAAACATTTCTTGATACGTATTTTTAATGTTTAATATTTTAATTCTGTGGCCCCTCCATCAAACAAATATCGGAAATACGAAATATTCCATTCCAAATTAATCTGATATAACAAAGATACGTTCCTGTGAGCTAAAGCCTAGAAAAGGGATAGTTCTGCCTCGGTCCTTGGAGACATTTAACCCTTTCACAAAGATGGTGATATTCCATGAATGAACCTTGTACCGTTAGGTGAGACCCTCGCTCTGTGCCGAAATGCAAAGATCAAGAAATCTTCTTTCCACGAAGTAAAATTGATGCCAGTCAACAACACTGCACACACAGCGAGAACTCAAATTAATCCTGCTGCCGATGGCAAGCAATTATGATTTCAAGATCCGGTTGCGCGGTCAATAAAAATCTTTCCCCTATTGGATATCTCTTGATCGGTTTGAAATTTTCTTATTCCATTATAAGATTATCCGCTGTTTTTCTGCTAGATTCAATTTGCGACCGCTATGCACCAGGATTAGCTGGGTGAATCGTGTTATATTTTGAAGTTTGATACTATGAGGCCTATATATAGTCCATAAAGCAAACGTGCAGTTTCGACCGTCAACCAAGTCGACTCTTTCTATACCGGTACCCATTTCTGCACGGCGTAATTGTTACTATGAATCGATATGTTAGTCCTCAATTATTGTAGTACAAATTATATGTCACGTGACACATATTTTCATCTGAGTAACGAGTTATGTTATTGATTTCTTGTGTAAATGTCAAGAACCTTGATAATGAATACCAAGAAGCACCAAACAACAAACAGTGCAGAGGTACGCCCAAGGCTCGTTTAATTAAGGCATAGATGTGTAGTTGTGCAAGTACCGACTTGTTAACGTTCGACACGTCCAAACCATTGCGAGCGGAATTGCAGAGGTCTCTTTATCACTCCAGTGGGAGTCGTGTCATGTATGGACTACATTCTCCACTGCGTGTCCAGCAGATGTGCTCGAGTGAAAGATATCTCTGCCACGTATGGTAGAAAGTACTAGTTATGTAGTAGCTCTCCCCGCGCTTTATTTTGCTTCATGCAAAAGTGAGAATAAATCAACCTGATCACTACAACAATAAGTATATCTGGATAGATTGAATTTCATCCGCATCTCTTGAAAATTTTCCCGAAGTCTGCGTGTGTACAGGAATGTTGATACGTTCCACTCGCGCCTGTACTGGTGAAGGAAATCTCATAAACACCATCCCGAATTTGGAACTTCACAAGAATGATTTAATTGGATGCCGACTAAAGCGATATTTTAACTGTATGAAATATTCACAACATCTTGTGCTGTGATATGAATGGTTCAGTTTATACCGGTAATATTTACATATAACACATTCATCAATTATTAAGTGGCAATGTTAACGACTCCAGTTGAAAAAGGTATTTCGAAGAATTATTATATATACATGCATCACGTGAATTGACTTTATTTTGGAAGTTGCAGATTTTCGTCAGCTTGAAAGCTTAGAACTGGCTGTGCAATATACAGGCAAAGACTAACAGATAGATGAAATGAGATGTGAATTTCATTCGAATTGTATATTACAAGATTTAAAGAAATTAGTCGTGTTTTCAAAATGTTGCAATGCTTCATCGCTATAACTTCGCAAAGGAGACCACATATAGTAAATATGAGATCTACAAACAATGCATGAAAATAGCTGCAAATATAGCTATGTAAACAAAGCTGTTTTTTCCTTTCCATCAGATCAACCAGAAACCATTTGAACACAGGGTATAAACCCAGCCAGATAAGGAGGGGGGTCAGGATACGTCAGGGGGAGATTTTCGCATTTTCACATTTGGGCTAAACCGCAAGTCGGAAAACTAGCTCTAATCAATTTATTGTAAATTTGTTAAGAACATGGCTTGTCAATTATCCACGAATATAGTTTCCGATGCCTTTGGTCCCGATCGAAAGAATGAACGATTCTGTCTGCCAAATACCAAACAGCGGTATTACAATATTTGATTCGATCATACTACAGCTACCGAGACCGCAACGACCCATTTTGTGACCGTGTGGCGGAGAATGTCGAGATTCGGTCAGATTATTTATACTGGCTGACTTGATCAATTGGCAAATTAGCTGGAGGAGCTGGTTGGTAAATTGGTGGCTGCATGGTGGTGGTTGTTGGGATAGCGCGAACACTGCAGTGGACAGGCGATGGAGATTTCCCGCATCATCTGGATGTATAGGACTCTTGGAGCATCCCGGGGATAAATTGTAAATAAATCAACCCAGCTGTTAATAGGTAAGTACAAACACTCAAGCGCGGCTAATATAATCAAACATATATTGGAATTCTGTTGATCTTAATTCGCTACCGGTATATAACGGATTTGGAGTATGGCTTTTTACTATGTGCCTCTACAACTGCATGACGAAATATTGAATGCCAAAACCCTTCGTAATGCTTGCGCTTATTGTATTGATTTGCTGGTCTTTTCGGTTATGCCAACTGATGCTATAGGAATTCTGTATCTCGTATTCCCCATAGTCGGAAAGGCTGAAGCTTTTATTATTTATGAATGTCTGTGCTGCGATAACGGGACATTTAGTGGACTAGTGTAACTGTGCTTAGGTACAACTGATATCATAGGGCATCGGTTCAAACGTTCGATCTAAATTATCGTATCCATTCATTTATAGACTGTATAATATTTTATGTTCACATGATGTTCCCGGCAATACAACCAACCCAAGAAGAGAGCTTTTCTCATATTTGAATAGAATTTTAAATAGTAATTTGCTGAATCTTTTCTAATATTGCTGGAATATTTACCAGTTTTGCTGAAATATTTACATTTCATAAAGCGTATTAGACTAGCTGTGCCAACAAAAAGGACGCGTTTTCGCAGATAGTCGTACCCGGTATGATTTGACGGCACTCTAATTAGACACGCCGACTTTCCTATACCTTTGCATTGGAATACACATTCTTGCCACTCGCACTGAATTTGTGAATAGGGTAGGGATGCATTTTATCAACTACTAACGAAACGATTGTCGCAATGACGACAACTGTGTCATTAGCAGTTGCCAGGTAACTAATCAGGTAACTCTGTCACTCAATAGCAGGCAACTCTGACACTACAAAAAAAAAGGTAGCGGGCATGTTGACGCTTATTGTCACAACTGGAAATCAGTAATTATTTGAGGCAAACTATATATCACACATGATGTGTATAACTAAATCTTTGATATACTTAATTGCAATAGCAACTAATGACACAATTGTCGTAATTGCGTCATTAGTGGCTGTCGCCAGCTCATGTTGCAGTTGCGATCATAGCGGTTGATCTGTCGCATTTGCGACAATAGCGGTTGACTGCATGCAGAGTCGCCGGCTAATGACGCATTTATCACATTAACTGCCGACCTGACAACTGCTAGTGACACAATCGCTACAATGCATAAGCGTAGGGAGATAAAAGAAGGCCTGATAAAATAACAACTGTAATAGTCGTAGATCTATAATATAAAAAGAGTGGTGTTATGAAAGGAACAGTATGAGTAATGTTTGCGTCCGTTCTACTGGGTAAGTGATACGATCTTAGAAATGCCCTGTGAATGTGGACGTGTAATACACGTGCAGGGGTGACATACTCACACTACGGATAATTGCGTTATTACACCATGAAAAATCAATTCAATAATAAATTTGCTGGTTTTCTGTTGAATCTCCACACGTGTTTAAGATTCGCCCCATATTATTTCTTAATTGCCTCAGGCCATATCGTCAAAATGGTCGTACGGATAACGGTGCCCGATTTTATATGCAACGCAGAAAAAGTGTCACGCATTACCGGTTCATTACGTTCGGAGATAAAAGTGAATTGCATCCTTGGGTTTGATGTAATTGGTTTTTCGTTATTGCGCTAATATGGTTGTGAATAGGAAATAAAACCAGGTGCTCTGACCTAACATATGCAACGTCATGTTTGTTTCGCAAAAGACAAATACAAGGGTAATACATTAGAATTTTGACACGACATTTCTCTACTCAATATCACTCATCACCCCTGCTTATTGCAGATAATAGAAAGATTTTCTGTTCTTAGAGAAAAAAAAATCGAATTTCGTTGGGGCAAATGTCCATTCTTCCGTTGAACACTGGAGTGTGCCAGTCCATTTTCGAACGTTCATTATTCATCAGTCAATATCTGTTCCATTCATCATATACCGGACGAACAGTTTTTCGATCACTGACAACAACTCGGAAAATATCTTGCAGGAACCAGTAATCTCCATGCTGTATCTGCGCGGGTGAGAGGTAATTTATTTATGAACCTGTATTTAATTATATCTAGTTTTTTTTTCCAGTTGTATGCCTTCTTTTATCAGAAGGCAGCTATATTCTGAACGTCTGTACGTGACCGCTGTAGTTTCAGAGTTACATCCCATGTGATGACATCTGATAATTGCCGTCCACATATGATGTTACTAATATCTGTATATCTTGTATGAGATTCAGAGAATAAACCATCAATCAATCAATCGTTTTGCACTCCCGCCGAAACTTTGTACGAGTAATTACCTTACCACTTATGTGTATTGGCTCTGCCTTGGCTAGAATGAATAAACGTCCAAATTGTGTTACCAAAGCCATTCCGCGTAGTGTTTCGCATGCAGTGTGACTTACCAAAAATTCCTATAGCATTCTACGAGATTTTAAAATATCCTTTTGGATCCTAAAATTGTCTATCCTATAGGAAACTTTATTCTTGAGGAAATTTTTAATGAACAAATGTCCAAATTGTCTTACCAATGACACTCCGCGTGGTGTTTCCCATGCAGTGTTCCTCACCAAAAATTCCCATAGGATCCTACGGGATTTTTTTCTATAGACCTGGCCTACCTCGGGCTCTACCGGAAAATGTAAACAAATCAGTGATGGCATGTCTGATGTCACGGTGACATCAAATTCTGAAAAAATTCTGGGGTTGATTTTTCGGTCAGATTCTCCGATTTGTTTTTCTCTTCCTATTTTCAACGCAAAAACTACATAATACACCACGAAATAATTATCTGATGTTAGATAAAAGACGAGAAAAAATACATCATGCCTGCCCCCTGCCAAACTTTCTGTGCTATCAGAAAATTGATAAAACGACAAAAAATTGAGAGCTCGTACTACGAGACTTTGGGTTTATCATATTGGGGTCATTTTGAGCCTATTTGTATAACCGCCGAGCAGAGGATCATGGATAAATTCAAAATGGTGGCCAGGTGGAGTACCAGAAAAGTGATGTTTTTGTCATTTTTCTTCAAAATTTCTGCTTTTCCACGAGGAAAAGTCGGCAAAAACTATTTTATTTCACGTCAGATTAATATCTACTAATTTATCAAGCAGTTTTTGCGGAGAAATTACATAAATAAAACAATCGAAAAGACTGACCGAAAAATCGACATTGTGACGTCATCAAAGGGGCAAGTTGGATTTCTTTTTAAATTTTCTGGTAGAGCTTGATCAATGGGGTGTAGAGAAATCGATATCGTAAAAAAATACTGTAAGTCGGATATAAATTTGCGGAAGAAATTCTTTTAGTGAGTAAAGCTGAAAAGTGACGTTCTGTCATGTTCCCACTTTTCCGATGGATCATTACATCGACATTAGGGGAAGTATGGCGTTCATGGGTAAGGCATAGGACTCCTCTGTAAGGAGAACAATAGAACAAGAACAATAAAATTAAATAATAGAATGGAAACGACAGAATGAGAACAATAAAATGAGAAAAATGGACTCTTTGTTATTATAATAATACAATGAGAACAATAGGGTATTTTGTAGGGGAACAAAAGAGCTTCTGTTAGGAGGACGCTAGAGTATTTTGTTAGGAGAAAAATGATCTATATCCTGGGATCATAGCACGTAGCGCCGTATTCCCCAATTGAATACCTCAATACCATTAGGCGTATCTCACTAGCGCATGCTGACCTCTAAGATACTAAACTATCACCGTCCAAGACATTAGGACAAAGGCATTATTCAAGCATACTATTGACGCCACGGTTAGGACATCGGATCAGAAGTAGGCCTATGGATTTACGGCGTTGATTACATGTATCCACTTCAATATAACTGGGATATATTCTCCTCTAGGCATTTCATTCGATTCATGTTCATCATAGGCATGGTTTAAACCTTGTGTTTCCTGTCCTATATGTTTATCCATATACCGGTACACTTCTTTCCAGTCATTTCACTTCACATGCTTCTGTATACATGTATTAGTACTCTCTAAAAAAACTTGAGTGAACTGTTCCACTCAAGTTTGAGTGAAATGTACCTGTTCACTCAAACTTGAGTTACTTTTCACTCAACTTGAGTTACTTTTCACTCAACTTGAGTTGAAACCACGCAAGTTCACTGAATCAATTTTCACTCTTATGCTTGAGTGAATGTCACTCAAGTTGAGTGTATTTAACTCAAGTTGACTGAAAAGTATCTCATGTTGAGTGAAAATCTGACTCAAGTATT
>JAVTVY010048432.1:0-22198 GCA_036873755.1 Hanleya hanleyi | reverse complement strand
GGTCGAACTCAAAGACGCCAGCATTTTGTAATTCTCTTTTGTTTGTTTCATGCGTGTAAATGTATATCGTCTTGGGATATGATAGTCCGTTATATTTTATCCTGGGTGTACCACACGTAAGGCACCAGTACTTCACACATACCGAAGAGATAGGTTTGTGTTTGCTTCTGTTCATACCATACAGAGATCATATTATATACACAGTCTCATGGCAGCAGATTGTATAACTCCCTACTGTCAGATATACCCTCTGATTGCATCAGCACAAAATCACCCCTAGATGAAACCCTGAAGGAATAGGATGTCACTGCTTGACATTTTAGTGATGTAACGACACTTCCAAAGGATATGTGACGACAATACGGGAAAAACTCCCTTGTGTGTGATAGTAATCAAGCTGAATTTTTTTTCCAATCCAAAACCTGCCAAATCAGATTTTTTCTTCAAGTTTACATACTGAAATATCAGCCTCGAAAAAATTGCCATGCTCCGGTATATCAAAATGGAGATATGATTGATCAAAATGTGTCTCCTGGCCCGATATGTTATTTTTGAGGCGTTTACAGTGAGGAATTTCTCTTACAGCAAAAATATGACACCTCAATCCAAAACAATTTTGTCACACAATATATTAGGAAGTTTGTTTATTGGAAAGAACCACGAATGGTTTTGGTTTGAAGTGTCATATTTTTGCTACAGGAGAAAATCCGCCATGAAAATGGCCCAAAAATATCAAAATAAGCCGGGGAGCACATTTTGATCAATCATATCTCCATTTTTATTCAACTGAACATTTCAGATTTTTGGAGGGGATATTTTAGTGTGTAATCAAGAAAAATGTTATTTAGCAGGTTTTGGAGTGAAAAAAACATCGGCTTTATTACCGTCACACACAAAGGAGTTTTTCGTATGTAAGCGTAACATATCCTTTGAATACTGTAGCCATGCGATCACATCGTGACTCGTGCCTATAAGTTTTGGTATAGTGAGACTCAGAGCATACGTAGGCCAAACGCACCACACATGGATACACTTTCCAACACAGCCATCGAAGATAAACGGCATGCCATATCGTTCATATTTGACAATCAATTTCTTCCATTTTTCTGTGAATGGTAGAAACAAATGTAATTGTTTATGTGGTCAAACATGTTTATGTCGTACCTGTCGTAATATATGTCACCTAATTTCGCAGAATCTGAGAAAACTTGATTCTAGTCTAGATTTTGAAGTTGATCACATCTTTAAATTTCCCTTTATTTTTACTTACAGATCGTAATTTCGTCATCGCCAACGCACAGGTGGAATCCGGGCCAATTATATTTTGCAACGATGGATTTTGCGAACTTGCAGGCTACTCTAGGGCGGAGGTCATGCAGAAGTCTTGTGTTTGTGATTTCCTTCAAGGGCCCCTTACCAGCACTGTTGCAATATTGCAGATCAAAGAGGCTCTTTTGGGGTCGGAAGAAAAACAGGTGGAAATACTATACTACAAGAGAGATGGTAAGAATTTAAAATGACGTGCAGTAAATCCTCTAATAATTGAACCACCTTATCAAAATTCAATCATAACCAATTATGTGGACAAAATTCAATCATTCGTTCTAGTTTGATCACCCTGTAAAATCATTAAATTAACCCGAAAATTGTGGATCATCTGCATATGATTTTGGACCATTTTGTCAACTTCCTGTTCTAATAAATTTGATCAACCCCTGATTTTATAGTGAGAAAGTTCACTTCCTGTGATTTGAATTAGCAGATTCTCTGTACCAGTAATCTATAGATATATCTACAATGTCACTCTAGTCATTAGTGGTACAACATGCACAGTGTATGTTTGCATATATCCAAACAGACTTCAAATCCCTGAGTTGCGCTATAATTGAAATGAATCCTATAGACAATACTATCTGCCCTGATAGCAATGGCAGGTGTATTGACCCGTGACTTACTGCCTGATTATGCGGTTCATTTCCAGGTTGCTTTCCTATCTCTTTAACCTTGGAAATATATCTAATCAATGATAATTGATGTACATGAAGATATGGTTCATTGTAAATATGGATCAATTTATTTTACTATTCCAAGAAAGATTTTGACCAAAATGCTGACAAATTATGCTAATAACAGACTGGCGAAAATGTTTGTGGATTGACATTTTTTTTGTCTCACTAGTTCTTTGGATACAGGTTTATCTGAAATTTTAACCCAGCCAAAGATACGTAGTTGACACACGTGTAGATACAAAGATATCAATGTTTCCCAGAGCATTGGGTTTTGTCATCAACATCAAACATTTATATTTGCCAATTTTCCCAGACCACATTGCTGTTGTAAATTACGTGCTGTTTATCACTGCATGATTATCCTCAAACGATACCAGATGTGAAATATAGCTGTGAAAATAAACGATGGGTAATAGATTTGCTTTTATTTACATGTGGTTTCAAGAGAAGATCATCACATTTATCATGACTGGCCTGACTGTAGTTGAATCTGCCAGCCTAGCTTCTGGTTTGAAACAGTAGTGTCATCCATCTTAACTCCAAATTGCAAACCTGAAAATTATTTCGTCTTCGTAATAACTGTTATAATATACATGTACTTGTGATTATCGGTATTCTATGACATTATCTCAAATTTGTCGATTTTTCAAGATCAGCAAAGTTGTGGAAGTAATGGAATCAGGGATGAATATAAATATAAAGACACTACAATTGGATAAAAAATCCATTCACGTCATAGAAATTGGAAGTTCCTTCTTGCATGTGAGAACACGCATGATCACAGAATGAATGAGCACTGTTTATCAGTCGGCTGTCCCATCGCATCCAGATAGAGGTGCTGTGATTGGATGAATGCGCTTAGCACATGGGCTAACATTCACTGCTGGTCAGATTGAATTCAACATGTCTGAAAAATTGTGTCAACCGGAGATCTGCCAGGGTCGGGGGAAAAATTGTGAAATAAGTATACGGAGTGGATTTAAAGGCCAGTCTTGAATGTTAGATACTATCATAGTCATTCTCGCGTTCTCAAAATATTTAGGAATTTCACCGTAGTTTTCCTGATTTCTTTGCATTGCTGTTGGAGCTCCTCTCAAATTGTACTGTAGAATTGCCATCGATCTCGCATTCTTTTTCTACTTGTCTACTTTCCTTTGACCTTCACTTTGTCTGAGGGTTTACCATCACTTCATTTGTGAACATAATTAATAAAAAAATTTCATGCAAAATTTGTTGAGTGCAAATCGCCCTCACAGAATTGACAGGTGTGATTTATCGCTCTGCTTCAATTTTCAAAAATGATGCACTCCAATATACATGGCTGGAGTAGCTTGCGATGTTCCATAGTCCATGATATTACAGCTGGCAGTGTCTATGATGTGAGGTAGGTTCTGACTGCAGGTGGATGCCTTGTGTTAAAGTGGAATGTACGAGCTGTTTATTGCCAGAAGGTGCTAAGAGATCCAAGGAAAATAGGAAATACACCAACACAGGGTGGTACAATTACATTAAAGTCGAGTACAAGTGTGATCAGGTAGCACCCAGCAACCTGTAACGTACTGACTCGGTATCTCATCGATGTTTAACATTCGCGAAGTGCAGGAAGAAATGTAATAGAGCTTGCCCGCGAGGTGCGATGCAATGCCAGGTAACGTAATAAGGCAGCTTCTTGACCTTTTGTAATCTCATCATTTGTTTGTTGTCGCTTTCATTCTCCGCGAGGCAGTTGTACGGAGACATACCGGTGAATCTCCCCGGTTCAGCATGAGTGCACAATCAACTCGCTATGATGCTTTGGAAAAACGTCCTAATATTGTTTACTGCACTTCAAAGGCATTTTCCACAAAAGATCTAAATTGTTGATGACACTCAAACGTGGATAAGAATAGAAAACATGTGCGTCAGACTAAAAATTGCTCTCCGTTTTCTTTTTTTTTTACTTGAAGCGGAAAGTTGCAATGTATATCGAAGGGGATCAAAACAATTTAGATGGAAGAGAAATTTTCAACTTCAAGAGTTTCTGTCCCTTTTGAAATTGACATCTCGATATCATCTGTTGAGAAGGTTACGATGTTATGGTTGACCCGAACTCTACTGACATAATTGAGTTCTCAACAATTGTCAAAGAGAAAGCTTTTCATTATTGTCCATATCTTAATTATATCATTGACAAAAGAAATTTTCCTATATGAAAGCATCTTGAATTTCATAATTATATATGGTGGTACATGGAAAATAAGGTTATCTTGGCTTAGCTTACAGGGTTCATAAAAGTGCTGTTTTGACACCGGTAATGGGTGTAAAAACCATTCAAAAACTCACTCCCAGATCAAAATTTTGCATGTTTCACAACTAAAATATTAGAAGCTTTAGCAAAAACTCAATAGCCTGGTCTTTTGAAGGATAAAACAATGCAGTAGTTTCAAATTGGCTGCAAAACTGTAAAAATACTCAAGTTTAGTAAAGAAGAAAAACTGAAATCACTTGAAATTGAGTAAAATATACTCAAATTTTCGACTTCTAGAATCCCTGGCTCAGACGGTTATCTGTGATATGTCAGGTGCTAGCCTAGGATCTTTGAGGCACACCTTTCAATGCTACAGTTCCTTATATGGGCATATCATATGCAAAGTGCTATAGATATGATCAAACCTCCATGCAAATAGCAATGATATGCATTGCTTGTGAACAATACAGGCATTGTTGCGGCAGAAATAGACCAATCAGGGCTACGGATGTCGCAATTCCCATGGTAACGTGAGTTGATATAGTACACAAAGTCATCTGTCCGCCTCAACAAATTGGCATTATCATGATCTTGATATCAGACTTGATATCAGCCCTTCAGTCTTGAACTGAAAGTCCTTGAAAACTTGATATTTGGGAAAAGGGTCCTTGATAGTCCTTAATTCTATGTTCAGGCAAAGAAAGATGACAAAAAAGAGATGGGGAAATGTAGTGCAACTTTGTTTCATAAGTGGGTTTTCCTAGTACGATAGATCCTTGAAATTTGAATGAGAGTCCTTGAAAAGTGCTCGATTCTTACCACTTCAAAAGTGTAGGAACACTGGTTTTGAGACCAAAGAGAGCTTCTTGAAATTAGGGCATGAGTTCCTTGATCATGTTGATAGGAATGGCATATGCTGGTGGTCTGAATGGGTTACACTGTTCACCGGTGTAGCGTTCTGATCTGGATGGAGAGGAGTTCCAATTGGAATGGCATATATGCCATTCTCCTCATGCCATTGCATGGTATGGCATAAGCCATCCTTTATCTGGCGAGTTCCAAAAAGTATGCCATGGAGTTCCCAGGAGTTCCCACTCGGAGTACCATTCCTCTCTGTTTGGAATGCCTTAAATTCCAGTTCCTAGCATGCCCCAATTTCAAGAAGCTGCCTACCATTTGCCAGTCATTTTTGTCTGGATCGTCACCGCGTAGCGGTGTCGACCAGACTATGCTGCCACTCACGAAATTTATGCAAATTGGTACGTGCACTATAATGTGATGACCCTGGGTTAACCTGTATCACTCCGCCAGTGATTTTCACTGTGTTGAGTCTTATATCAGGGTATTAACCAGAAAATGAAGAAAAAAACAGTCGTAATCGTTTTATGTGAACTAGAAATAAAACGAAATCTGAATTTGAGTGTATTTCATATTCATTTCTTCGCCCAGGGATTGCTTGAATCCGTGGACTATTTTTTTGGTCTGCATTGTCTGGTTCCGCCGACCTGGTAATGTGGTGGAAAGCTGGCAAGACGGTACATCTTCGGAAAATTTATGACCTATTCCAAGGTTCTTAGCGTGACATGTTCATGATCAGGTCAGGGGATTTGCAGCATTTCTGTTCTTCATTCAATACATAGTACTGTTCATACGCCCTATGATATGTACTTTTGTTGCTAACTTTATGCAAGTTTTGTTGTTAAAAAAAGAAAACTGAACGTACTTGTAGGCCTACTCGTTTGAAGCAGCAGACATTATAAATTTAGTTGACCTAGATTCTGCATTGAAGATCAACCATTGAAACGCGGAAAACAACGAATTACGTCAATTATACAGTATTTTCGCCTTCATGTTGTCTGATCGTACTAGTCTTGTTTATCTGATGATGCGAAATAATAATGATCTTGTGAACTTTGGGATAGGCCTAGGTCATAAATTTTCTGAAGATGTACCATTTTGCGGAAAGCTGCCTGCCTCGTGGTGTTTGTTCAATTCGTCTGAGCTGCGTGAGTTTGTGGTAAGTTCTCAAGATTACTTATATATGCCTGGTGTTTATAGTTCGTAATTTGTTTGTTGACAGCGATAGCGTTGGAGAGACAATTTGTGCGAAAATCCCTGTTGTTGTTGCTGTACGATCATACGTTGCAAATCTTGTTCCGACTGTCGCACTTGACAGGTTCAGGTTCTGGGATTATGAAGTCACCAGTTTTCAACACTCGTACGTTCTTTCCCGTGAAGTCGGCGTTCGTTACTATTTTAATGTGTACGCATACTGCATGGAATATATTTCCAGAGGACATATGTGTCGAAGCAACAACAATAGTATTTACATTTTTCTCGTCTTGTGAACTTGACCGGATCCTGTCCACTGCAAATTTATGTATTCCGGGGGACTCTGCTCTCCGAATATAATTTAGTTTCAAAAAGTTTGAACAACACAACTTTTCGAAAGTGGAAACAACAGAATTTATTTGTCAGGTACCGCTTTCGAAAAGTTTTTGTTGTTGGTGGTGTTCAAACTTTTTCAAACTAAATTATATACGCAATGATCGTACAGCAACAACAACAGGAATTTTCGCACGTTGTCAACAAACAAATTTACTATACACAAACTCATGCAGCTCTTGCAAATATCTGTGCTATGCAAATAAAAACACATTAATAAAACTATCCAGTCTCCTTGCATATTTGTCACTTTGTCACAATAAAATTGCATGAATTATGAAAATCTGCTCGCAAAAACTGGTAGAAGGCATTGACGCAGAAAATCCACTTTTAACCATATCACTGTAGATAGTTTCTTGCTACCATGAAGACCTAGCATATTTCTAAATGAACCGCCTTCACAAGTTCACTTCCTTGAAGACTAAATTGTGTTCCAGTTGTGATTTCCCAAACAGACTCGTCCACAAATTGGAGAAAATCTCCACATTTATCCATACATCTGCTATCGACTGCTGAAACGTTGAAACGTTTTGAAACTTTAAATCCATTATTGGCGATCCAGACATCAGTAATTTGAGTACTTTCATTTTAGGTCTATCTTTCATCTAAGGGTCCCTAAACAAGAGAGAAGACTTGAGTTCCTGGGTACCACAATTTCATGTACATGTAGTTTAGATGGGTGGCTTTTCAGTAATAAAAAGGGCTGAATAATAGAAACTTACATGATAGACCAACCTATATTGCCCCCAACAGTGATAGATACAGATACATCAAGAACTTGATCTTTACCTGAATTTGTACAGTGGTTGTTGTACGTGAACCACTCCATTCACCATTTTTAGTGGCTATCTTGATGTATATCTTGTTGAATAGATGGCAAAAACATCCAAACTGCGTGTTAATTGGGCAGGACAGGGCTCGACATTAAAGACTGCCCGACTGCCCGAGTCAGGTTAATGTAGCACTGGCGCAGGTAGTTTCTAAGCCGACATGCTCGACTGGACCGGCCTTTTTGGCTGAATAATTTCACCAGCTGTGCATCTGTCATGACGATTGAAGACAGTCAAGTTTTTACAGTATGGCAGAACTTGTCAAATTTACGGTGATGCGAGACTTTTGCGTATATTTTGTTTGTTTTTTCTTAGCACGAGTGCGTTCATTCCCGTAGAGTGTATTTGCCGTGACGCTCCCACACATGGCTTTTTTCCCAGACTGTTTTTTTGTTGTTAGACATTCGCTCATTGGCTGACATTGGTCTCACTGCCATGGGGTCTATCGGCCAATCGCAGAGGAAGTTATTAGCTCTGCAGCCAGTCGCAAAATGAGGGCCAAACAATTCTCGCTGTCAAAGTTGGGCAAGTAGGAGTAAACCTTGGACAAGTAAGTTTGCACACCCACCTGCCCGACAGGACAGGTCATCTAAAGATCTAACGTCGAGTCCTGCAGAAATAAGACCAAAAATTGGGCCAACATTGTGCTGACATCGGGTCAAAATGGAGCCAATATGATCATGAAGCAAGAAAAAAGTTCACTCAATTTATTTTGTGTTCACATTCCTCTAATTCCGCTGATTTTTCAATGACACTATTAAAATTCAATCACACATAAGGGAGCGTAGCAAAATTCAGAACGTCTCAATGGAACATTTGCGTCCAGTATTGGATGCAGCCACGCTCCATTTCAGCTACTGGAACGTTCCACATTAGAGGAACGTTCACCTTGAACGTTCTGTACAGAGTGAACGTTCCTGCCGAACGTTCTGGTTTTAGATACAAGAACGTTCGGGTGCATCAGTACGTTCAGGTGCTTCAGAATGTTCAGGTATCTTCATGTGGAACATTCCTGGTAGGTGGAACATTCCTGCCGAACGTTCCGAGTTACTAGAACGTTCAACAGTGGGCATTCTCTTGTTCCACTGGAACAAAAATAGCGTTCCGATTTTTGCTACGCTCCCTAATTTTGTGCACAAAATTCAATCTGTCCGTCTAATAAATTTGATCACCCTCTAAAATCATTAAAATAACAAAGAAATAATGGATTATCTCCCTTCTTATCGGACCATTTTGCCCAGTTCCTGTTCTCAAAAATTTGATCACTCGCTGATTCTGTGGTGGGAATTTTTCACTGCCAGTGATTGAAGTCTTAGATGGAGTACTGTGGGTAACATTGCAGATCGAAGAACTTAGACTTTGATCTCCAAACTTCCTCTTTTGTGGAAACTGGCATTGCCAAGTGGTTTAGAGCGCTGGCATACATTCACGGGTGGCTAACTCCTTGGTGCCAAACTCTAAGGGGTTATGTTTGAATCACTGATGGGGCCGGCACTGTAGTCTGTCAATTTTAATTAGTTGTCTACTTGGAGCTTGTTAAAATTGAAGTAGGACCTGGTCCGGGAGAAGATGCGGCAGGCTTACCTGTATATATCAGATCTTGCAAATCCCTCCGGCTGTATCTCGTACCTCTGTCTCGTACGGCTGGATGTGGTCGACTGCGAAGAGTATAGGCACGGACTCTCCGATCTCCCGTTTTCAGCCTTCTAGCTTTTCATTGGCTGAGGGTCTTCGGGACATTCCGGCCATCTTCGCTGGTTCAACATGATCTCAGCGGCCACTACCACACCCTTCCTCCTCCTGATTTTTGGGGTGGGTTATCTCCAGCCTTTCAGCCTTCCAGCTTTTTCTTTTATCGTGTTTTACATCCAGCCCTATCCCTACCCTAACTGTCCTAACTTCAAAATATGTCCCTAAAAACTCCCAAATATTCCTAAACCTTATGCTACCCTTAAAATGGTGCAGTTCCCATTACTCCAGCATTTCTGCCTAGCATGTCCTGGCCTTACAAATAAGCTACGCCAGCCTCAAAAATACCTACACTAAAACTTGCCTATCTCTGCACTAAAAAATGATGCACTATTAAAAGACACTAAAACTGTTTTTCCCAGATTCAAAGAAATACTCTATTTCTTTCTTTCTTTCTAAACCTCAACTTCAGTCTGTTAGCAGACCGCGAGGCTACTGAACACCCCCCTTCCCCCCCCCACCGGGGCATGCCTACTAGCTGCCCCAGTGGAAAATCCAAAAGCTACCCATAAAAATTAACCTTAAGAAATGTACTCCAAGGCCTGGCAGCCTTATCCCCTCCCTCCTCAAAATTTAGATGGCTCATCAGCCATTTAGCCTGGAGCCAACCACACACGCTGAGCACGGAGCTGACAAGTCACCCAACCCACCAATTCTTTAAGATCCTTCAACGGCCTTTCAAATATTTAGGCCTAGAATTGGCACCTATCAATAAAAAGGGCTATGTAATCCTAAAGGGTGACAAAAAAAAAGAGAAAAACTTTAAAGTTTAAGTTCTTGTAACTCTCCATTTATTTTCAGCTATTATGAAAAGCTGAAGCTAATTATCTATAGCTATGACAGGCAATAAGTGTCTCCCCTTTTGTACTCAGCGTGTGTGAATAAAATAACTATTAAAATATTCACTAGAATAGGGAGCTAAAGAGGGAGAACTGCCTACTAGCTTTCTCCCTCCAAAAAGCCCCATTCTCAAAAAAAAAAAATAAAAGATAAAAAATAATCACCCCCCCCCTCCCCATCTGTTTCCCCCTGGGATGAGTCCCGAGAATTAGATGTGAGGCCCCAGAGGGAAGACCGCCTACCAGCATCCCCCCACCCAGGACCCCCATCTCAAGACCCATCCCAATTCCGTTTTTCCCCCGGAGTGTGAAGCCCGTCTTCCGGAGACCACCCGGCGCAACGCCCTATGCCGAAAGATGGTAGAATCGGCAGGCGTTCCTCCGGGTTATCTCCGCGACCAGCCGGGGTGGAAGATTTTTTACCCCGGCCACCCATTGAATAACGGGCCACACACCCCAGGGGGTGTTGATCCGCGGGAATCCCCGAGGAGACTGATATGGCGCATCAGACTCGACCAGCAACCGGTCCATAGGCAAGCCCTGAACAGCAGCCCCGGTGTCCTCGCAGTTCAAGGCCCGGGCGCTCACCCCAAATACCGCATTTGGGAAGCGCCTGAGCCAAGACTCGAGGGCAGCAGGGCTCCCGAGGAAGCAGTGCACATGGACCGGGTGCATGGCCGGCAGCGTCTCCCCCAAGATTCCCAGTAGATCGTCGAGGGCCATGGTCTGCCCTCCGCCATCCCGGTAGCCACTCCTCCGGGTATTTTCCCGGCAATGAATGACGACCGGAAGGTTTCGCGGGAGCGCCAATGGCAGGATTTCTCTCAGGAAATCAACCTGACACCGGCGCTCCACGGCAGACACATGGTCCTCATAGTCCAGACCGACCTCCCCCAGACCAACACATCCTGGGGACCGCAGAAATTGATGTAATTTGTCCTTAGTTTTCTGGTCCACAGGACGGCTGGCCTGGTGGGGGTGCAGTCCGTATGTGGCGTGTACTCTTGGATCACAGAGGAGCGCGGTCAGAGATTTCGACTTCCAGCTCCCCGGGAAAACAAGATTACACACCACATGCTCCATTACCACCGGAGTACGCAACAGATGTACTGTTCCGACTTCGTCCCCGATGGCCTCTAAGGTATATTTACCGTGGAGGCGACCGAGGACGACATCCAAGTGGCAATGGGAGTCAACCAGCCTCGGGGGTGGATGAGCCTGAGCAACCCACAAGGGGTTGTCCAGGCCCGAGGAGTCCATCGGCCTTTCCAGCGTCCGGAACTCCTCCCTCAGATGGACTGGCGGGATGGCCAGTAACCTGGCCAGTATCCGCCAGTCCATCAGAGCACCAACCGAGGTTGGGGGACCCAACAGATATTCTCCCGGCTCCGTCCCGCAAGCCAGGTCAAATCCCATCATGATTGTCTGCCGGGTGGGTGCGGGACGAAGACGGGGGTCATCTGGATACAACCTGTGGGCCCGGACATATCCCAATAATTCTGGGTATGTCCGGACCCCCAGGATTGGCATCAAAGTATGGAAGAATCCATGAAGGAGGGCCACCCAGTTCCACCACCGAGTGTCCGTGAGTGCCCACTCCTCCATGGATCCATGTCCTGGATCCAGCCCGTGTTTTAGTGTAAAACACAGGCTGGATTGGTGAACTTTACAGGACCAGCACGCCACCTCTGGGGACATCCAAAACGGAAAATGGTTCCGCTCCAGATGTCTCCTGGGGCGGGTGCCGGTCCAAGTACACAAGGGACACTGGTGCCCTTCTCGGAATATGGCGTTAATCCGAGCCACCGATTGGGAGTCAACCGAACCCGGGGTCGACAGGTGGTTAACAGCCAACCAGCGTTCCCCACCCGATCCCGGACTCGGTTCACTCCCAGGGGCGTCCCCAGTGTCCCTCGCCGGTGGAGACACTGCCGAATCCGAGGCAAGTGGAGGGTACGCAGCCTGCCAGCTTTCCCCTCCAAACCCCGGACTCGTCCAATGCTCCACCGTCACTCCCCTACCCCTGCTTACGCCTACCCCTCCCACAGCCCCTTCTAATTCCCCAAATATTCCCCTCCCCCTACCTACTCCTACCCCTCCCACAGCCCCTTCGAATTCCCCAAATATTCCCCTCCCCCTACCTACTCCTACCCCTCCCACAGCCCCTTCTACTTCCCCAAATATTCCCCTCCCCCTACCTACTCCTACCCCTCCCACAGCCCCTTCTAATTCTGGTACATAAATCAATTTTTCCCCCCAATTTGCCAAATCCCACTCAGTCCATTCTTCCCCACTTAATTCTTCCCCCGTTGATTCCCCCTCCATCCCCAAATTAGATAATCCCGTCTCCCATGATCCAGCCGTACTATCCCCCCCACCCACCGATTCCGCGCTATACCAGACATCGTCCGACGATATTTCCCCCCTTTTCTCCTCCCCCCTTCCCCCCTGCTTCCCCGATTTAATCGTAAACCTTTCTCTGAACATTTTTGGCCTTTTCTTTTTTTTTTTTCTGAAAATCAAAGAAAAAAAAACAAAAATGTCTCACACCACATCAAAAGCAACTCAAACTAATTACACACCGACAAAACCCGACATCCAACCACACAGACCAAACAACTTGGGCGCCCAAGACAATAGACCAAACAACTTGGGCGCCCAAGACAATGACTTCTATACAACATCACAAACAATAACGTCACCAATCACAATCTATATGACAAATATGACATCACCAATGACATATCTTGCACAACAACAAAACATCACAAACAATAACGTCACCAATCACAATCTATATGACAAATATGACATCACCAATGACATATTTTGTACAAGAAGACATCACAGACAATAACGTCACCAATCACAATCTATATGACAAATATGACATCACCAATGACATCTTGCACAACAACAACAAGACATCCCAACTTCACTTGCCCTAATTCCTCTAACCTACTCCACTTCTTCACTGGAAGCAGGCTACACATAATTTTTTTTTTTCATTATTAATTATGCATCTTCCCAAATTACATTGTGACTTGTGACCCAGGATGCACCTAGGACCTTTTGGACGAGTCTGCTCACTTCTGACATAGCATAGCATGATTATCCTTTTCCTCTAGCATCAACACCAAAGAAACTTCTAACATGACCCTAGACCTTATCTAGGAGCAGTCATATGCGGACAAAAACTGGGGTTTTCGAACCTTCCGACCCCCTCGTGTAACACGAGGCTCTATCATCGGTAGAACCGAAGTGGTATCTTCGTGCACTTTTGCCGGTCGCGGTTTCCTAACTTCTCGCGGTTCCGCAAACAATAAGTCTAAGTTCCAATCCGGAACTTCATCTGTCAGACCGAGAGGAACGGAATCCTCCTCAACACCAGGGGCATGCAGTACAGGTTGTATGCCCTCCTCAGGGGAAGACTCCACTGATACCCAATCTGGTACTCGTCCTTGTCCAGCCTTTCCCGTGTCATGGGTGACTTCCCCCGAAGAAAGCTTTACGGATTCTAAACTTGGTACTTGTCCTGATCCAGACTTTCCCGTGTCGGATGCCCTAACTAAACTCAGTACAGCGTGACGTCTCCGTCGTACCCATAGAGGGATGTCCCTGTCCTGGCATTGACGTAAAACATCATGATGCCACACATGGGACTTCCTCCTGCTCTCCACCCGGTACAGACATGGGGATAACACCTTACTCACGACAAAGGGGCCCGCAAAGATTGGTCGCAATTTCTTGCTCTGTCCAACTTTGACGGCTAAGTCCCTACGATAAACCAAGTCCCCCACCTCATAGGTCCGGGATTGGATTTTCAGATCATAGGTACGTTTTTGTCTATTTTGAGTAACCCCAATCCGTTCTCGGGCCAGGCGATGCACTTCCTCCATATGTTTCAAGAGGTTTACCAAGTAAGCATCCCCCGTGAACTTTTGCATGTTAACCTCTGCTACTCCCAATAGAATGTCCACTGGCAGAATGACTTCCCGCCCCAACATCAACATGTTGGGAGAGAAACCGGTATCGCGATTCGGCATAGACCGAATAGCCATTCCGATTAATGGGAGGTGTTTATCCCAGTCCATCTGCCTATTCTCCAGTAACAACGAATCACCTGGAGCAACAGACGATTATACCGTTCCACCTGACCATTGGAACAGGGGCGGTAAGGGGTAGTACGAGATTTCGTGACTTCAAAGACCTTGCAAAATTCAGAGAACAGGTTACCGACAAAGTTCCTGCCTTGATCGGTAAGCACCTGCAACGGTACTCCAAACCGCACTATGAACCCCTCTAGAAATGCCTTTGCGACGCTTTCCGCCGATTGCTCAGGAAGGGGGCAAATCTCCAGCCATTTAGTGAATTGGTCAATCATCATCAAGATGTAGCGATTTCCCCCTTCCGAAGTCACCAGCGGGCCCAAGATGTCCAGATGGACCCGCTCCATTGGTGCTCCTGCATGGAAAGAGCCCAATGCCCCTTTAGGGTTCACTCTCGGTTTCTTGTTGGTGTTGCAAGTAGCACATGTCCGAACATACAGTTCTACGTCCCGAGTCAAATTGGGCCAAAAGAAAGAACGTTTTGTCAAAGCCAACGTCTTATCGCGGCCCAAATGACCCCCAGTCTTTGTGTCGTGCACTAAGCGCAACACTTCAGAACGTAGCTCTGACGGTACTACTAACTTCAGCTTGGAAGTCACACCATAGTCCCACTGATAGTACAAAACTCCATCTTTCAGTCTCAGGCAAGAACGACATAGCCACAAATGCTTTGTCACTGGACTGCTCATAAATAGTCTTGATGGAGTTTGTCCGGTTTCCACATGATCAATCACGGGACGAAGCTGTAAGTCATTATACTGTTTTTCCCTCATTTCAGATGGGGAGAACAATTCAGAGATGACGTCTAGCGACCCAGGGTCTGGATCTGGGTCAGCCTGGTCATCCAAATCGATGAACAAAGCCCGTACCGCAATTGCTGCCGTACCAGTGGTGGCCAAAGGGATCACATCATCCACATCCTCTGTGAAACGACTCCACTGGTTATGGGCTCTCAGACAGAATTTACATCCCCCACAAGGAAGGAATTCGGGTTGGCTTCCCGCCACATAGCAGTTACATGCGGGTAAGCAGTCTGGGATGCGTGACAATCCATCGGCATTCCCATGAGCAACCCCAGCTCTATGCTGAATGGTCATGTCGTACTGGCTGAGTTCCTCCAGCCATCTAGCCAACTGGCCTTCAATTTGGCGGAATCGGGTCAGCCATACCAAGCTATTATGGTCCGTACGAATCAGAAAAGGCTTACCCAGCAAATAGTGCCTAAAAGTCCTGGTAAAAGTTACGACCGCTAGAAGTTCTTTACGGGTCGTACAATACCGGCGCTGCGTTGGGGCCAGGTTTCGACTGGCGTACGCTATTGTGCGCTCAACACCACTCTGTACCTGCACAAGTTCTGCTCCTATCGCGGTATCAGAAGCATCGGTGTCCAAGATGAACGGATCATCCACCGTAGGTATGGACAAAACAGGCGCCCCAATCACGGCCTCCTTAAGACCCTCGAATGCCTGTTGATGTCGGCCCTCCCAGCTGAAATGAGCCTTGGGCTTCGTCAAGTCATACAGGCACCCCGCTATCTTCGCAAAATTGGCTACAAAATCACGATGATAGTTTACAAACCCCAGAAATGCCTGGAGTTCTGTACGGTCTGTAGGCACCGGCCATGCACGCACGGCACTAATTTTGCTGTCTGTAACTGCAATTCCTGCCCTGCTGACTGTTTTTCCGAGAAATTCTACCTCTCGCCGAAACAAAGAGCACTTCTTCGGTTTCAGCTTCAGGTTATGATCCCGGAAGCGCTGTAATACAAGACGGAGGTTCGCCAATACTCGGTCAAAAGTCCGACCCACTACCACCACATCATCCAGGTAGGCGAGCACTTCCTTCCAGGTCAGGCCACGAAGCACAGTCTGCATTGCTCGTTGAAAAGTGGCCGGAGCATTGCAAAGGCCGAATGCCATCCGGACATGCTCGAAAAGCCCATACTTGGTGATGAAAGCGGTCTTATGGCGATCCGCTGGGTCGATCGAGATCTGCCAGTACCCCGCCGCCAGGTCTAGCGTGCAGAAGTACTCGGCCCCATCTAGCGCATCCAAACAGTCATCAATTAACGGCAATGGGAAGGCGTCTTTTACCGTAATATTGTTTAGGGCTCTAAAATCAATACAATATCGCACTGACCCGTCCTTCTTCCTGATCAAAACTGGGGCAGAGGCCCAATCTGATTTAGAAGGTTGGATGACGCCTACATCCAACATCGCCTGCAGATGTTTTCCCTCCTCCCCTTCAAATCCGCGAGGCGTCCGTCTCAAGCGCTGACGGATAGGACGAGCATCCGTGGTCTCAATATGATGAACAGTGTCAGTGAAATGACCTAGATCTAGGTCACCTGTGGAGAACCGGTCTTGATACTCCACCAGGACCTCTTTCACTTTCACTGCCTGTTCCTCGGTTAATCCCTCACAGGATGCCTTGTACAAGGGTACCAGATGTTCTGGTAGGGAATCTGTCATAGGAGCACTATTCACTTGCCGGATACTAGGCTCCCCTTGTTTGGCAACAGTATCAGTGTTCGGGTCGCTGTACACCCCATCCAGTTCCAGCGTTGTCCCGATCCATGCTCCACTAGATATTGTCACCTCATTTGCAGAGGGATTACGCAGGCAAATCGGGACCCTTGAAGCACCCCGAATTGCCATCTTGGGCACCATTATAACTGACTGGTCAATCACAGGCTCCAAGACGTAATCCACTGGCGCGAAACCATGCATCACTCCCTGAACCAACTGGGAGGTGAGCGGAGGAACAGTAACCGTTTCGGCCAGCGTAACCCTACTAATTGACAGTGGTTCCCCTTCCCCATGACACTTCAAGGTCGCGGACACCTTTCTGTCTCCAATAACTAAGACATTCTTATTGAAGTCCACGATACAGTTATTGGCAGACAGAAAGTCAAATCCTAAGAGAAGGTCATCAACCAATGGAGCAACCACGACGTCCCAGGTACAATGAAAATCTAGCACTGACATTGGTACCTGCCTAACTAGCATTCCCATGCTAGAGGATCCCTGGAACGCCCCAGTTAACCGAACAGGAGATGACGACAATCCTTGTAACCCCAGTTTAGAGTATAATTCATAACTCATCACTGTGGCCTGTGCAGCTGTATCGACCACTGCCGTGACTGGCGTCGAACCAACTTGCACTGGGATGGTCATAGTCCAACCAGGAGAACGAGATAGAGCAATATCCCGGATCGCCACAGCGGGAGTCTCCGAAACATCTCTCTCTGTCACAGAGCCTCTCCATTTCCTCTGGCCACGGCGACTTACACTTGGGGCTGAGAACCGGCCACCGTTCCCAGCCCTTGAGCATTTAAAGGACCCTGCGAGTATCGGGTTGGACAATTACGGCTTATGCGACCGATCTCATCACAACTATAGCACCGTAATTGAGGTCTCGTGTTTCTCGTGGACTGTGCACATTGAGAACTCTTGTGTCCCACTTTCCCGCACGTGTAGCAGGTAATAGCAGTCGGGGTCCTCGAATTCTGGAGAGACTCCTTCACTTTCCCCTGGATGCACTCCCCAATTAAGGACTTTATAGTTGTCCTCAACTCCTCACTTAACTGCTTCTCGGTATCAGTTGCCCATATCATAGGCTCTGCACTCTGATCCAGGCCCACAGCCCGCACAGATTTCACAGCCAATGACTTGTGATTGTGCAAGGACAGAGTCACATACTTCAAAGCCTCTTGAATTGTTTGTGGCTCTTTCTCCATTGCGAAGGCAACTGCCTGTCGCTCCCGGCATCCTCGCAAAAAATGCTCCACACAAACAGTTTGAATAACACTGTCTGGGGCATCGGGATAGGCATTCAATGCCAAATAGTTGCATTTTTCCGCAAAATCCTCGAGTGTATCATCAGGACCCCGTTCCTCAACCTGCAACCGCCGCCTTATTGCTTGCGGAGGTTCGCGAATACCATATCGCTTTTCCAAATTCTCCATTAATCTGTCCAAGTCTCCCTTGTCTCTTTCGGACTGCACATGGAAATACTCTATGGCTTTCCCATGCATGCACTCCAAAAGTTTTCGGAGAGCTTTCTTCTTATTCCATGCCCTAATCTTGGATTCCAATTCGAATTTAATTCGAAACGGAATCCAAGTATCCTTTGCGCCCGAAAACACCAAGGTCTTTGGTAGATGTGGGCTACGGCTACGCCTACGATATCCCCTAGTCGACCTACTAGTCCTCGGAGATCTCGATGCACGGGAGTAACCGGAGCCACTATTACATCCACTATCATCAGTATCAGCTTCTGCTCCTGATGGTAAATCATCCGTTGCCGCCAGCACATGGGCTTGGACTACATTATTATTGATTACCGCAGGGGGCTGCGGTTGAGAATCATACCTCACCCCCCTATGGCTAAGTGGTGGAGGTAAGGCATACCTACTGGCCGCCTCAGCATCACCTCTAGCAGGAGTCGAAGTCCTTGCATTCCGATGCACACCTATTGATCGAACGGCCTGTGTACCGACTTCTTGACTACCAACCTCCGTCCCTCGAGCTGGACCCGTATGAACGGAAGTTGGCAACCCAGAATTACGAACTGGTCCCCGAATACCTGGGGGATTGCCATGACCATACACACTAGTCGATGGCATTACGCTCATAAGTCCATTCATAAATCTAGTCTGGGAGTTGTCCAGCACAGCCGTAGGGACAGTGGTATCCTCCAATATTCCCTCATCGGCATGTTGCTGAGCCGGCTCCTGCCTTGGCTCTTGCTGAACAACCTCGCCGACCGGAAAGGTATTATTTAGTGGATTTAATTCCACTCCTGCACGTGGAGCATTCACAGGTGCAGGTGGCGCATTCACGTGAACATGATCACTCGACTGAACCGAAACTGCGTTCAACCGAGCATGGAATGTATTTACTGGTGCAGGCGATGGCGTTATTGGAATCGGAAGTGCATTCGACCGATTTGGAACCTCTTCCCTACCCCTTTCAGTTAACTGTTGAGGTGTGTCAGCATTATCTGCTAGGTCCGCCTGACGAGCGTCCCTTGAGGTTACCTGTAATGAACTCTCTGATGCTCCCCCACGTTGGTTACTTAATAATGCAACGACAATTCTTATATCGGAACCCATTTGTTCTACTTTACCATCCACTTGACCTACTTGAGTATTTACTTGGTCAACTTTAACATCCACTTGACCTACTCGAGTATCTACTTGCTGACCTAGTTCACCTACTTTGTTATTCACTTGGTCAACTTTATCATTCACTTGACCTACTCTGTCATTCACTTCACCTACTTGCGTGTTTACTTGCTGACCTAATTGTTCAACCTTAATATCCACTTGGGTCAATTGACGCCCTTGAGTATCAACCTTTTCCTCTAATTCCTGATGCTGATCAACTACTGTTTCTACTTCATTCCGAAGACGCTGAATGACTTCTCCCCATTGATCATTCCTACTAGAAAAATCACTAATGAATTTCTGTATCTCGTGGTCCCTAGTGGCTAATTGACTCTCCAAGAACACACGATTTTCCACTAATTCCTTTTGCAATCCACGTAGTTGACTTTCTTGAAGTTTTAATTGATACTCCATGAGTGTACTACCCTGCATCTCTACCCCAGTTATGGTTTCATGCAACAACAACTCAAAGGCATATTCCTTTGTGAACTTTGTTGCTTGCAGAAATTCCTCAAATGGAATCAATTCATCTGGTCTTTGGAGAGCTACTAATGCATTAGCCCTAGCTGCACCAATACCTTCCAATTGAATCAATTCCTCACTTGTAGCTATTGCTACATTCAATGACCCTATCTCACTATCTGCCATGTCAAGAATCGAAGTGAGCAGACAAGCCAACGGAAAATATAACCAATATTCTCCACAATATCACCCGAAGCCGTCAAGGTCCTATCCAACCACCAATATATCAACCATTAACCAACCAAGCAACTGCAAAAATCAAATCATTAATTCACTATCCACCACTAGTATCGCCACAGTGTATCAGCCCGACTCAATCCGCTTTAAGTCGGCAAATACCGATGATAGGGATAAGAGAAAAAAAAAAAAAAAAAAAAAAAAAAAAAAAAAAAAAAAAAAAAAAAAAAAAAAAAAAAAAAATAAACTTTGTCAACCAGCACTCACCAACCCGTATCACCAGCGTGCGTCAGTTAACTTCCCTCTCCAAACAATTTGGAAAATACCGATGAAAAAGAGAAAAAAAAACACAAAAACCAATGTTGCGTAACTGGTATTTGCCAACCAGTACGCCACAATCAGTTACCCAAATGCAAACTGGAAAATACCGACCAAGGACCGATATCAGTAAAACTACAGCAGAACCAGCCAAGTTCACCTCAATCAGTTACCAAATGCAACCTGGGAAATACCGACCGAGGAGATCACTAACTGGCACTTACCAACCAGCCGAACCAGAATGGATCGGTTCACTTTAATCACTTACCAATCCAAATTGGAAAAATACCGACTGCGGACTAATGTCGCTAACTGGCACTTACCAACCAGCAAAACCAGTATGAATCGGTTAACTCCAATCACTTACCAATCCAAATTGGAAAAATACCGACCGCGGACCAATGTCACTAGCTGGCACTTACTTACCAGTAGAACCAGTATGAATTAGTTCACCTCAATCAGTTATAAAATTTAAACTGGAAAATACCGACCGAGGACGTGCCAAATGTAATAAAAAATATTTGAATTGCTAATTACAATTAAACAGCCAATGTTAAATCGTTGAAATATCCCAATACATGAATTCTATTATTATCTCTTGTGTTTAGGATAATACACCCTAGTTAGCAAATTGATTTTTAAATTGTACTAAATCGAGGAGTCAATAGTGAGTGAGTGAATAGCTTTTAACGTCGCTTTCAACAATATTTCAGCTTTATCACGACGAACCAACTAAGCACCACCCAGCCCAGCCAAAGTCAGAATCCGACAGGATCCTTGTCAGAAACAAACCTATCACTAAGCCAACGAGCCAATTTACAACCTGAAGATGTTTTAGTCAGGGAACACTACTCTTTTAATCTCCAAGATAATTCCTATTCTGCCACTAGAGTTGTATTATAAATCATTTTCAATCCATTTAAACCCCTCAAAGTTATTTAATAGAAATTTCATTCCATATCATACAATCAAATGATTTGAATCAGAATCCCTGGTTATTACTATGAAGGTAATGGTTGATTACTATAACAGTATTTGCCAATTCTTCAAACATTTATGCCTACTAGCAGTATCAGAATAAGATTGAATGTTGGCTCTTTAGGTGGATTATACTGTATAAAGGATTTAATTGAAAGCTGAAATCTATCCTAATTAATATGATGTCAATCAAATCACAAAAACACAATCTTGCATACATACACACATTAACACGCAACACAGAAAGCAACACACATGATAAACACACAATGATCGATGAAGGTTTTGTTATGAAATGATATGTGAAATGATTTCACACCACAATACTTCAAATTATAAAATCAAATAATGCCTATATAATCAGCATACTAAAGTTTAAGACCATTTTCAACCGGAGGGGTCCACTGAGGCCAGCCCTATATATTTATATTAACTCAAACTTTCCTAATCCCTAACTGCCCTATAAATTTAGAAAACAAAATAACCGCCGAATATTAGGAACAAAAGAAAATAAATAAATAACCTAATTAATTTAGAATTAAAGGCCGTACTCAGTGGACAACAGTAAGCCCGGCGAATCAACTCCCAGACCAAGGGAAACTACTCTTGTAATACCCGACTAGGTTTCCCGATTGTTCACATCAAGTGAGCCGGTTTACTCATATAAAAATAAACCCCAAATGATCAGGTTCAATACCACCAAATACGCGACACCGAAATTGCTCCTAATCCAGAGTTTTATTCCGGCGTTTTCTATTCTATCTCAAACAATAATATACTATTCTACCTTCTATATCATGGTTTGAAAATTGAAACTAAAATTGT
>JAVTVY010048431.1:0-24652 GCA_036873755.1 Hanleya hanleyi | reverse complement strand
GTGGGCTGAAAGTTGTTTGCTTTTCTTTGCAATTCAAACGGGAATAGACAAGACTTGGTTCTACGGCATGGAGAAAAAAACGTCTCCAGATCATATTTCAATGTGGTGGAATCGGGTTCAGAAATCGACCATTTTTGCTTCAACAAAAAGCCCATATTGCCATGCATATATGGGTGTTATAGACATGACCAATATTGCCATGCATATATGGGTGTTATAGTGCTATGTGCCGTGCTGTGGGCTGAAAGTTGTTTGCTTTTCTTTGCAATTCAAACGGGGAATAGACAAGACTTGGTTCTACGGCATGGAGAAAAAAGCGTCTCCAGATCATATTTCAATGTGGTGGAATCGGGTTCAGAAATCGACCATTTTTGCTTCAACAAAAAGCTCATATTGCCATGCATATATGGGTGTTATAGACATGACCATGTGCCGTGCTGTGGGCTGAAAGTTGTTTGCTTTTCTTTGCAATTCAAACGGGGAATAGACAAGACTTGGTTCTACGGCATGGAGAAAAAAGCGTCTCCAGATCATATTTCAATGTGGTGGAATCGGGTTCAGAAATCGACCATTTTTGCTTCAACAAAAAGCTCATATTGCCATGCATATATGGGTGTTATAGACATGACCATGTGCCGTGCTGTGGGCTGAAAGTTGTTTGCTTTTCTTTGCAATTCAAACGGGGAATAGACAAGACTTGGTTCTACGGCATGGAGAAAAAAGCGTCTCCAGATCATATTTCAATGTGGTGGAATCGGGTTCAGAAATCGACCATTTTTGCTTCAACAAAAAGCTCATATTGCCATGCATATATGGGTGTTATAGACATGACCATGTGCCGTGCTGTGGGCTGAAAGTTGTTTGCTTTTCTTTGCAATTCAAACGGGGAATAGACAAGACTTGGTTCTACGGCATGGAGAAAAAAGCGTCTCCAGATCATATTTCAATGTGGTGGAATCGGGTTCAGAAATCGACCATTTTTGCTTCAACAAAAAGCTCATATTGCCATGCATATATGGGTGTTATAGACATGACCATGTGCCGTGCTGTGGGCTGAAAGTTGTTTGCTTTTCTTTGCAATTCAAACGGGGAATAGACAAGACTTGGTTCTACGGCATGGAGAAAAAAGCGTCTCCAGATCATATTTCAATGTGGTGGAATCGGTTCAGAAATCGACCATTTTTGCTTCAACAAAAAGCTCATATTGCCATGCATATATGGGTGTTATAGACATGACCATGTGCCGTGCTGTGGGCTGAAAGTTGTTTGCTTTTCTTTGCAATTCAAACGGGGAATAGACAAGACTTGGTTCTACGGCATAGAGAAAAAAGCGTCTCCAGATCATATTTCAATGTGGTGGAATCGGGTTCAGAAATCGACCATTTTTGCGTCAACAAAAAGCTCATATTGCCATGCATGTTAGGGACAGTTAGTCCTGTAGTCCGTTTCCGTATGTGAGCAGTTCCAACAGTTCCACAGACCGACTGTTGGTAGCGAGTAGTGAGGAATTTTGTTGTGACGAGAAGTGTAGATTTGAGAAACAGATCAGTCTATAAATTTAGCGAGTTTGTAGGCACGATAGAGTCCTGTATGTTCATCTTTGGTTGAGAACAAGGCAGAATTGGTTTTGACAACACAGAAGAGCTATGTAGACGGTGAAGAGGCCGAGAAATCTTTGTAAGTGAGTTTGTAATGTTAAATGTGTGTGACACATGTTGTTCATGATAACCGACTCTCAGATTAGTGTTAGAGCTTGCGTAATGAGCAAGATTTTATTATAAATCTTAGATAATACATAATTGTGGAGCAAATTTATGTCGTGATGTGAATAAGCACACGTTGAGATTAAAACGTTCATTGAAGAAGAGCCTTATGTACATGTAGATTACCGTAAAATCCCTACTTTGTCCAGTTCACACCAATAGTCAAGATTTGTGTTATTTTCTGTCATTGTAGCTTGAACCTTCATTCGACTTCAGTGTTACGCATTAGGCTGCGGCTAAGCCATATGGGCAGAGACTTGTGTACCGTAACAATTGTGAATAAAAGAAGTGTATCAAGATCATTAATCATCGTCTCCTCGTCTACATATAGTTCAAGAAAGATTTTCCCGTAAGCGGAAATCAAAAACGAGACCTGGATCCTGCTAACTGTGCTATCGAAAATGTCGTACATAGGAAGCAACTTGATCAGTCGAAGAACAGCTGCTATTCTGTCAGAAGATCCGGACGGTGTAGTGTCTGAAAAGATTTATCGAATTCGCCAGGAGCGCGGGGGTTATCGGTCATCCTTGACGAAAAAGGAACATGAAATTAGGGACTTAATGTTACAAGTTGCAGACATTACTTCAGTAAATGAAAGGCTTACCAGTCTGAAAAATACAATGGCCAAGTTTCACGGGAAACATGTACAGTACAGATCGTTGATAGAATCTGATGCTAGTGAAGTCGCGCTTGCTAACGAGTACTACGAATCCACGCGAGATCATGTCTATGCATTCATCGAAGAGGTCGAAGACTGGGCGGGACATGTTTCCTCCAAATCTGTGCACGAATATAAGGTCGTCGATGAAATAAAGCCTGAAGATTCTGCAAGTCAGGTTAAAAGCGGTGCGTCTTCGATAGACAGTGCTTTAGTAAAGGCAAAGGCGAAAAGGGTCATGCTTCTTGCACGCGCACAGGCTTTGAAGAAACAACATGAAATTAAACGTAAGCAGTTGGAACTTCAACAACAGGAACAGATGGTCGAAATGGAAGCAGAAATAGCTGTTGCCGAAGCGGAAGAAACTATCTATTCTGAATACGGAAATCGATCTGCCGCAAGATCAGTTGAGCAAACCAAGCTGAAGGAAGTGGTTTCTAAATCGGAAATGGAACAGAAATGTCCTAAAACTGACAAATTAGCAGGATATGCATCGAATCCTAAGACCTCAGAATTTCGCATGAATGCACCTGTCAAAGTGGAAAATGACACTTATGATTCTGTAGATAAGACACGGCATCGTGAAGACAGTGAGTTCATGTTACGATCTCTTCACGAGCAACAACGGATGATGCAAAACTTGCAATCTCAGATGGATAGATTGTCATTCGGTCGAGATATTCCTTCGCCAGCAGATACATATACGCATGTGCCACTTGAAAGAACATTTTTCAGGCCATCTGAGCTGCAGAATAATACGCAGATGAATCCGAATGAAAGAGCCCAAGATCGTCGATTAGATGCTCCAGAGACAGCTCAAACTATGGAAGAAAGGCTGATCACACTACAGCAACGAATGCTAGACGTAGTACAGCTACCCAAGGCAGATCTAATGACATTCGATGGCAATCCATTAAAATATTGGACATTCGTGAGAGCCTTCGACAGTAGTGTAGGAATGACATCAGTGACGGACAATGTGAAGTTAAATCGTCTTTTCCAATATTGCACAGGAAGGGCACTTGAGGTGATACAGTGCTGTTCTCTCATGGCCCCAGACGAGGGTTATATCCAAGCGAGAAGACTTCTAAAGGAACGATTCGGAAATGACTACGAGATTTCGAAATCCTGGATTAACAGAGTCACCGATGGACCGAGTATAAAGCCATACGACAAGGATGCACTTCGTATATACGCCGACGATGTACGTAGTTGTATGCTGACTCTGAGTGCGATGGGGAAACTCGCCGAGGTGGACAATCAGCCTAGAATGGTGAAGTTAGTGGAAAAGCTTCCATTATATCTCCAAGGGAGATGGCGTAAGAAAGTTGTTGACCGTCTCAGAACAGAAGGAACATATCCTGACATAAGAGTTCTTTCCTCGTTCATTGAGACAGCAGCCCAGGAGATGAATGATCCCGTCTTTGGCAGTACGGGAGAGATAAAGAAATCTGACAACAGAGGGAACATGCACAGAGGATCTAACTTCGGCAGGAAACAAGGAGCTAGTTTCAATATTCGTGCCGACAGTGAGCTAATCTCAACCAGCACCGATAAGTCAGAGACAGAAAGGTTTCCATCCTGTCATCTTTGTACCGGAAATCATGTTCTATTCCGATGTGACAGCTTTAAGCAGATGCAACCCGACAAGAGGTTAGATTTCGTTCGCGAGAAGAAGCTGTGTTTCAATTGCTTCTCTCCAAAGCATGTGTCCGGTTCGTGTCAAAAACCGAGTCGATGTTCCATCCAGGGATGTACAAAGAAACATTCAAGACTACTGCATGTTACGTACATGTACCGACAAAGTGGAAAGTTGGGTGACAGGCGCAGTAGTAGTAGTGATGCGGTTAACCTGGGAGATAAACCTCGACGCGAAAACGTCACGGTTCATAGCTCAACCTGTAACGCGACAGGTTTGATTAAGATTGCCCTACCCATAGTACCGGTGAAGGTCCGTGCTAATAAAGACCAGCCTTATGTTACTACGTACGCACTGTTAGATAGCGGCAGCACTAACACTTTCTGTTCAAGAGCGCTAATCGAGAAGCTCGGAATACAGGGAACTAGTACATCGTTGACTCTCACAACATTAGGTATGGAGAATGATAGGTCCGACACCGTGGTGACTTCACTGGAAGTGGCCGACACCAATGAACGAAGCATTATTTGTCTTCCGTACGTATTCTCCATATCAAAGTTGCCGGTTTTGACTGACAATGTAGTTGATTCAAGAAGTCTAGGTAAATGGCCACATCTAGATGGAATCTCATTCCCGTACGTCGATGGAGAAAGCGTAACCCTACTTATCGGACAGGATGTCCCGAGCGCACTTATTCCAGTTGAGATCAGAAAGGGGGCAGACAACGAACCTTATGCCACCAGAACCGCATTAGGCTGGACGGTGAATGGGCCTCTTCAAATCGCGGGCCAACGCACCGTAGTTTCTAACTTTGTTCACACAGATCAAGGTCTTCAATCCCAGGTGGAACAATTTTGGAAGATGGAAACGTGCGAGTCACTTGCCGAGACTACACTGCAAATGTCAGTGAATGACAAACGAGTACTCGATATTTGGGAGAGATCCCTGGAAATTGTTGACGGACATTATCAGATGGACATTCCATTCAGGAATCGTGATCCAGCTTTGCAGAACGACTACATGATGGCAAGAAGCAGACTTGACACTCTCAAACGAAAGCTGGTGAAACAGCCTGATCAGTTCGAGAGATATCGTTCAGAAATACATGCGCTTCTTGATAAGGGATTTGCCGAGAAAGTCCCAACCGAGAATGTGTCTTCGTCTGAAGGAAAGGTGTGGTATCTCCCACACCATGCAGTTACGCACGTGAACAAGCCAGATAAAGTGCGTATAGTATTCGATTGCTCTGCTAAGTTCATGGGATCATCTCTGAATGATGTGGTATTACAAGGACCGGATATGACCAATAGTTTGATCGGGGTGTTGCTACGTTTCAGAGAAAATGACGTAGCCGTGATGGGCGACGTGGAAGCTATGTTCCACCAGGTTAAAGTTTCACCTGACGACAGAGACTCTTTGCGCTTTCTGTGGTGGAAAAACGATGATATGGATGAAGAACCAGAAATCTTCCGCATGACTGTACATCTTTTCGGTGGTGTTTGGTCCCCTAGCTGTGCGAGTTTCGCCCTGCGACGCACAGCAGCAGATAACGCAGCTGACTTTGACATGGATGTGGTACAGACGGTGAATGAAAATTTCTATGTAGACGACTGCTTAAAGTCCGTCGAGACCGTGGCTGAAGGAATTCGCGTGGTCGATCAACTTCAGATCCTACTGAAGAAAGGAGGCTTCAATCTCACTAAGTGGGTTAGTAACCGTAGGGAGGTATTACAATCGATACCACAGGATCATAGGGCCAAGGCGGTGAAACAACTCGATCGTGATCTGCCTGGTGAAAGAGCACTGGGTGTGCACTGGGACACACAGAACGACCAATTTGGATTCAAGATAACTTCGAAGGAAAGACCACATACTCGTCGGGGATTGATGAGTGTCGTCAGTTCTGTCTACGATCCCTTCGGCTTCATATGTCCACTGGTGTTTCAGGCCAAGAAGCTCGTCCAAAGCGAATGCAAGACCAGGAAGGGATGGGACGAACCTTTGGAGCACGACAACCAACAACGATGGCTCAAGTGGACACAGGAACTTCCCAAGTTGGAACAGTTCACGATTGATCGCTGCATGGTGCCCAGTGAATTCGGAGTGATTGTATCCAGACAACTGCATCATTTTGGGGACGCATCTCTCGAAGGTTATGGAACAGCATCGTATCTGAGGGTAGTAAACTCCGAGGGAAGAATCTGGTGTGCCTTCGTGATGGGAAGATCGAGACTAGCTCCGATCAAGCCGATGACCATTCCACGTCTTGAGCTTTCCGCTGCCGTATTGGCTGTCAAGGTAGACAGGCTCTTGCGTCGAGAACTTAGGATCGAGATTCACGACTCGGTGTTCTGGACGGATAGTGTTATCGTGTTACACTACATCAGCAGTACGACAAGGCGCTTTCAAATGTTCGTAGCGAATCGTGTTGCTACCATCCACGATGGATCAAGACCCGATCAATGGAGATATGTTGAGTCGTCTTTAAATCCAGCTGATGACGCGTCAAGGGGACTGGATGCCGACGCTATGCTTCACAGTAAACGGTGGATTGAAGGACCAAGCTTCCTCTCCAAGGATGAATCAGCATGGCCAGCGTTGCCGAATTTGAAGCCAGAAGTTCTCGAGGGCGACAGTGAAGTCCGACAAAATGCCAAGGTTCATAGTGCAACCTCGAGTGCTGATATGCTGGATGGACTATTTACCAGATACTCCTCTTGGTATAAATTGAAAAAGTGCATCGCCTGGCTCTTACGCTTCAAGACACTGTTGTTCGACAGGACTAAATCACCAAGCACAGAGACTTTTCAGTGGAATCGAGGCAATTTGACAGTGTCTGAGATTGACTGTGCCGAAAACGAAATTGTCCGGTTGGTACAGAATCAATGCTTTGGCGATGAGCTTGAGCAACTTCACTCGAGAGGCAGCGTGAAACGATCAAGTTCGCTATACAAGCTAGAACCGACATTGAACACCAAAGGAATTCTATGTGTCAGAGGACGCCTAGGTAGAGCGCCGATCGACATTAAGACTAGGCACCCCATGATCCTACCAAAGAATCATCCAATAGTGAGTCTGATTGTGCGTCACTACCACCAATGTTTAGGACATTCTGGCAGAGAGCATGTTCTATCCGAAGTACGGGAGCGCTACTGGCTAATTCGCGCCCGTACTGCTGTTCGTAGAGAACTGCGAAATTGTGTCAAGTGCCAGCGGTTACATGGGAGACTCGGTACCCAAAGAATGGCAGATCTTCCAGTCGATCGAGTTACTCCAGGCAAGCCGCCGTACAGTTACGTGGGTGTTGATTGCTTTGGGCCGTTTCAGGTGAAACGGGGCCGGAGTCTGGTCAAACGATATGGATGTCTGTTCACCTGCCTAACGATCAGAGCCATCCATATTGAAAAGTTGGATTCTATGGACGCAGACTCATTCCTTAATGCCTACACCAGATTTCAGTGCCGACGAGGAAGGCCCGAAAAAATCCGTTCGGACAACGGTACGAATTTCACCGCAGCGGAACGGGAAATCCGTGAGGCCATCTCGAACTGGAACCACGACAAGATCGAAGAACATTTACGACAGCAAAATGTGCAGTGGGAATTCAATCCTCCCGCAGCATCCCACATGGGCGGTGTGTGGGAGAGGCAGATTAGATCCGTCAGACGAGTGTTGACCGCAATACTCAATGAGCAACATCTAGACGACGAGGGTCTGAACACAGTATTCTGTGAGGCAGAGTCGATAGTTAATAGTCGACCTATCACGGTAGTCTCGGACAGCCCAAACGACTTAGAGCCGCTCACCCCAAACCATCTGTTATTACTTCGTTCTGGACCAAAACTACCGTACGGACAGTTTGGTGAACGTGATGCCTACAGGAAACGATGGAAACAAGTCCAGTTCATCGCAGATATGTTCTGGAAACGTTGGGTAAGCGAGTACCTTCCAACCCTGCAAATACGTCAAAAATGGTTGGAACCGAGTAGGAACCTGCGGGAAGGCGATATTGTTCTGGTAATGAACGAAAGCACACTCAGGAGGAATTGGCCACTCGCGCGAGTCGTAAGAACGTACCCCGGAAAGGACGGATTAGTGCGGTCCGCCGAGGTGAAGACGAGATGGGTCAATCTAAACAGACCAGTGGATAAGTTGTGCTTGTTAGAGTCCGCGACAGATTAAGTGACGCCCATTATGAATCCTTGTTGACATCGTCTTGAGGACTTGAACGATGTGAGCTAACACGAACTGTGAGCTCTTTGACTTGTTTGTTTTCATTTTATTTTTATTTTATTTTTTTGCTGTGAATCAGGCAAAGTACCAGTACGTCATGTATGATCACTTAAATGTTAGATTAAATGTTCAGCAAAATATTTGCATCACATTTAAGGGGCCGGAATGTTAGGGACAGTTAGTCCTGTAGTCCGTTTCCGTATGTGAGCAGTTCCAACAGTTCCACAGACCGACTGTTGGTAGCGAGTAGTGAGGAATTTTGTTGTGACGAGAAGTGTAGATTTGAGAAACAGATCAGTCTATAAATTTAGCGAGTTTGTAGGCACGATAGAGTCCTGTATGTTCATCTTTGGTTGAGAACAAGGCAGAATTGGTTTTGACAACACAGAAGAGCTATGTAGACGGTGAAGAGGCCGAGAAATCTTTGTAAGTGAGTTTGTAATGTTAAATGTGTGTGACACATGTTGTTCATGATAACCGACTCTCAGATTAGTGTTAGAGCTTGCGTAATGAGCAAGATTTTATTATAAATCTTAGATAATACATAATTGTGGAGCAAATTTATGTCGTGATGTGAATAAGCACACGTTGAGATTAAAACGTTCATTGAAGAAGAGCCTTATGTACATGTAGATTACCGTAAAATCCCTACTTTGTCCAGTTCACACCAATAGTCAAGATTTGTGTTATTTTCTGTCATTGTAGCTTGAACCTTCATTCGACTTCAGTGTTACGCATTAGGCTGCGGCTAAGCCATATGGGCAGAGACTTGTGTACCGTAACAATTGTGAATAAAAGAAGTGTATCAAGATCATTAATCATCGTCTCCTCGTCTGCAATGCATATATGGGTGTTATAGACATGACCATGTGCCGTGCTGTGGGCTGAAAGTTGTTTGCTTTTCTTTGCAATTCAAACGGGGAATAGACAAGACTTGGTTCTACGGCATGGAGAAAAAAGCGTCTCCAGATCATATTTCAATGTGGTGGAATCGGGTTCAGAAATCGACCATTTTTGCTTCAACAAAAAGCTCATATTGCCATGCATATATGGGTGTTATAGACATGACCATGTGCCGTGCTGTGGGCTGAAAGTTGTTTGCTTTTCATTGCAATTCAAACGGGGAATAGACAAGACTTGGTTCTACGGCATGGAGAAAAAAGCGTCTCCAGATCATATTTCAATGTGGTGGAATCGGGTTCAGAAATCGACCATTTTTGCTTCAACAAAAAGCTCATATTGCCATGCATATATGGGTGTTATAGACATGACCATGTGCCGCGCTCTGGGCTGAAAGTTGTTTGCTTTTCTTTGCAATTCAAACGGGGAATAGACAAGACTTGGTTCTACGGCATGGAGAAAAAAGCGTCTCCAGATCATATTTCAATGTGGTGGAATCGGGTTCAGAAATCGACCATTTTTGCTTCAACAAAAAGCTCATATTGCCATGCATATATGGGTGTTATAGACATGACCATGTGCCGTGCTGTGGGCTGAAAGTTGTTTGCTTTTCTTTGCAATTCAAACGGGGAATAGACAAGACTTGGTTCTACGGCATGGAGAAAAAAGCGTCTCCAGATCATATTTCAATGTGGTGGAATCGGGTTCAGAAATCGACCATTTTTGCTTCAACAAAAAGCTCATATTGCCATGCATATATGGGTGTTATAGACATGACCATGTGCCGTGCTGTGGGCTGAAAGTTGTTTGCTTTTCTTTGCAATTCAAACGGGGAATAGACAAGACTTGGTTCTACGGCATGGAGAAAAAAGCGTCTCCAGATCATAATTCAATGTGGTGGAATCGGGTTCAGAAATCGACCATTTTTGCTTCAACAAAAAGCTCATATTGCCATGCATATATGGGTGTTATAGACATGACCATGTGCCGTGCTGTGGGCTGAAAGTTGTTTGCTTTTCTTTGCAATTCAAACGGGGAATAGACAAGACTTGGTTCTACGGCAAGGAGAAAAAAGCGTCTACAGATCATATTTCAGTGTGGTGGAATCGGGTTCAGAAATCGACCATTTTTGCTTCAACAAAAAGCTCATATTGCCATGCATATATGGGTGTTATAGACATGACCATGTGCCGTGCTGTGGGCTGAAAGTTGTTTGCTTTTCTTTGCAATTCAAACGGGGAATAGACAAGACTTGGTTCTACGGCATGGAGAAAAAAGCGTCTCCAGATCATATTTCAATGTGGTGGAATCGGGTTCAGAAATCGACCATTTTTGCTTCAACAAAAAGCTCATATTGCCATGCATATATGGGTGTTATCGACATGACCATGTGCCGTGCTGTGGGCTGAAAGTTGTTCGTTTTTCTTTGCTATTCAAACGGGGAATAGACAAGACTTGGTTCTACGGCATGGAGAAAAAAGCGTCTCCAGATCATATTTCAATGTGGTGGAATCGGGTTCAGAAATCGACCATTTTTGCTTCAACAAAAAGCTCATATTGCCATGCATATATGGTGTTATAGTCATGACCATGTGCCGTGCTGTGGGCTGAAAGTTGTTTGCTTTTCTTTGCAATTCAAACGGGGAATAGACAAGACTCGGTTCTACGGCATGGGGAAAAAAGCGTCTCCAGATCATATTTCAATGTGGTGGAATCGGGTTCAGAAATCGACCATTTTTGCTTCAACAAAAAACCCATATTGCCATGCATATATGGGTGTTATAGACATGACCAATATTGCCATGCATATATGGGTGTTATAGACATGACCATGTGCCGTGCTGTGGGCTGAAAGTTGTTTGCTTTTTTTTTCAATTCAAACGGGGAATAGACAAGACTTGGTTCTACGGCATGGAGAAAAAAGCGTCTCCAGATCATATTTCAATGTGGTGGAATCGGGTTCAGAAATCGACCATTTTTGCTTCAACAAAAAGCTCATATATCCATGCATATATGGGTGTTATAGACATGACCATGTGCCGTGCTATGGGCTGAAAGTTGTTTGCTTTTCTTTGCAATTCAAACGGGGAATAGACAAGACTTGGTTCTACGGCATGGAGAAAAAAGCGTCTCCAGATCATATTTCAATGTGGTGGAATCGGGTTCAGAAATCGACCATTTTTGCTTCAACAAAAAGCTCATATTGCCATGCATATATGGGTGTTATAGACATGACCATGTGCCGTGCTGTGGGCTGAAAGTTGTTTGCTTTTCTTTGCAATTCAAACGGGGAATAGACAAGACTTGGTTCTACGGCATGGAGAAAAAGCATCTCCAGATCATATTTCAATGTGGTGGAATCGGGTTCAGAAATCGACCATTTTTGCTTCAACAAAAAGCTCATATTGCCATGCATATATGGGTGTTATAGACATGACCATGTGCCGTGCTGTGGGCTGAAAGTTGTTTGCTTTTCTTTGCAATTCAAACGGGGAATAGACAAGACTTGGTTCTACGGCATGGAGAAAAAAGCGTCTCCAGATCATATTTCAATGTGGTGGAATCGGGTTCAGAAATCGACCATTTTGCTTCAACAAAAAGCTCATATTGCCATGCATATATGGGTGTTATAGACATGACCATGTGCCGTGCTGTGGGCTGAAAGTTGTTTGCTTTTCTTTGCAATTCAAACGGGGAATAGACAAGACTTGGTTCTACGGCATGGAGAAAAAAGCGTCTCCAGATCATATTTCAATGTGGTGGAATCGGGTTCAGAAATCGACCATTTTTGCTTCAACAAAAAGCTCATATTGCCATGCATATATGGGTGTTATAGACATGACCATGTGCCGTGCTGTGGGCTGAAAGTTGTTTGCTTTTCTTTGCAATTCAAACGGGGAATAGACAAGACTTGGTTCTACGGCATGGAGAAAAAAGCGTCTCCAGATCATATTTCAATGTGGTGGAATCGGGTTCAGAAATCGACCATTTTTGCTTCAACAAAAAGCTCATATTGCCATGCATATATGGGTGTTATAGACATGACCATGTGCCGTGCTGTGGGCTGAAAGTTGTTTGCTTTTCATTGCAATTCAAACGGGGAATAGGCAAGACTTGGTTCTACGGCATGGAGAAAAAAGTCTCTCCAGATCATATTTCAATGTGGTGGAATCGGGTTCAGAAATCGACCATTTTTGCTTCAACAAAAAGCTCATATTGCCATGCATATATGGGTGTTATAGACATGACCATGTGCCGTGCTGTGGGCTGAAAGTTGTTCGCTTTTCTTTGCAATTCAAACGGGGAATAGACAAGACTTGGTTCTACGGCATGGAGAAAAAAGCGTCTCCAGATCATATTTCAATGTGGTGGAATCGGGTTCAGAAATCGACCATTTTTGCTTCAACAAAAAGCTCATATTGCCATGCATATATGGGTGTTATAGACATGACCATGTGCCGTGCTGTGGGCTGAAAGTTGTTTGCTTTTCTTTGCAATTCAAACGGGGAATAGACAAGACTTGGTTCTACGACATGGAGAAAAAAGCGTCTCCAGATCATATTTCAATGTGGTGGAATCGGGTTCAGAAATCGACCATTTTTGCTTCAACAAAAAGCTCATATTGCCATGCATATATGGGTGTTATAGACATGACCATGTGCCGTGCTGTGGGCTGAAAGTTGTTTGCTTTTCTTTGCAATTCAAACGGGGAATAGACAAGACTTGGTTTTACGGCATGGAGAAAAAAGCGTCTCCAGATCATAATTCAATGTGGTGGAATCGGGTTCAGAAATCGACCATTTTTGCTTCAACAAAAAAGCTCATATTGCCATGCATATATGGGTGTTATAGACATGACCATGTGCCGTGCTGTGGGCTGAAAGTTGTTTGCTTTTCTTTGCAATTCAAACGGGGAATAGACAAGACTTGGTTCTACGGCATGGAGAAAAAAGCGTCTCCAGATCATATTTCAATGTGGTGGAATCGGGTTCAGAAATCGACCATTTTTGCTTCAACAAAAAGCTCATATTGCCATGCATATATGGGTGTTATAGACATGACCATGTGCCGTGCTGTGGGCTGAAAGTTGTTTGCTTTTCTTTGCAATTCAAACGGGGAATAGACAAGACTTGGTTCTACGGCATGGAGAAAAAAGCGTCTCCAGATCATATTTCAATGTGGTGGAATCGGGTTCAGAAATCGACCATTTTTGCTTCAACAAAAAGCTCATATTGCCATGCATATATGGGTGTTATAGACATGACCATGTGCCGTGCTGTGGGCTGAAAGTTGTTTGCTTTTCTTTGTAATTCAAACGGGGAATAGACAAGACTTGGTTCTACGGCATGGAGAAAAAAGTGTCTCCAGATCATATTTCAATGTGGTGGAATCGGGTTCAGAAATCGACCATTTTTGCTTCAAAAAAAAGCTCATATTGTCATGCATATATGGGTGTTATAGACATGACCATGTGCCGTGCTGTGGGCTGAAAGTTGTTTGCTTTTCTTTGCAATTCAAACGGGGAATAGACAAGACTTGGTTCTACGGCATGGAGAAAAAAGCGTCTCCAGATCATATTTCAATGTGGTGGAATCGGGTTCAGAAATCGACCATTTTGCTTCAACAAAAAGCTCATATTGCCATGCATATATGGGTGTTATAGACATGACCATGTGCCGTGCTGTGGGCTGAAAGTTGTTTGCTTTTCTTTGCAATTCAAACGGGGAATAGACAAGACTTGGTTCTACGGCATGGAGAAAAAGCGTCTCCAGATCATATTTCAATGTGGTGGAATCAGGTTCAGAAATCGACCATTTTTGCTTCAACAAAAAGCTCATATTGCCATGCATATATGGGTGTTATAGACATGACCATGTGCCGTGCTGTGGGCTGAAAGTTGTTTGCTTTTCTTTGCAATTCAAACGGGGAATAGACAAGACTTGGTTCTACGGCATGGAGAAAAAAGCGTCTCCAGATCATATTTCAATGTGGTGGAATCGGGTTCAGAAATCGACCATTTTTGCTTCAACAAAAAGCTCATATTGCCATGCATATATGGGTGTTATCGACATGACCATGTGCCGTGCTGTGGGCTGAAAGTTGTTCGTTTTTCTTTGCTATTCAAACGGGGAATAGACAAGACTTGGTTCTACGGCATGGAGAAAAAAGCGTATCCAGATCATATTTCAATGTGGTGGAATCGGGTTCAGAAATCGACCATTTTTGCTTCAACAAAAAGCTCATATTGCCATGCATATATGGGTGTTATAGACATGACCATGTGCCGTGCTGTGGGCTGAGAGTTGTTTGCCTTTCTTTGCAATTCAAACGGGAATAGACAAGACTTGGTTCTACGGCATGGAGAAAAAAGCGTCTCCAGATCATATTTCAATGTGGTGGAATCGGGTTCAGAAATCGACCATTTTTGCTTCAACAAAAAACCCATATTGCCATGCATATATGGGTGTTATAGACATGACCAATATTGCCATGCATATATGGGTGTTATAGACATGACCATGTGCCGTGCTGTGGGCTGAAAGTTGTTTGCTTTTCTTTGCAATTCAAACGGGGATTAGACAAGACTTGGTTCTACAGCATGGAGAAAAAAGCGTCTCCAGATCATATTTCAATGTGGTGGAATCGGGTTCAGAAATCGACCATTTTTGCTTCAACAAAAAGCTCATATTGCCATGCATATATGGGTGTTATAGACATGACCATGTGCCGTGCTGTGGGCTAAAAGTTGTTTGCTTTTCTTTGCAATTCAAACGGGGAATAGACAAGACTTGGTTCTACGGCATGGAGAAAAAAGCGTCTCCAGATCATCTTTCAATGTGGTGGAATCGGGTTCAGAAATCGACCATTTTTGCTTCAACAAAAAGCTCATATTGCCATGCATATATGGGTGTTATAGACATGACCATGTGCCGTGCTGTGAGCTGAAAGTTATTTGCTTTTCTTTGCAATTCAAACGGGGAATAGACAAGACTTGGCTCTACGGCATGGAGAAAAAAGCGTCTCCAGATCATATTTCAATGTGGTGGAATCGGGTTCAGGAATCGACCATTTTTGCTTCAACAAAAAGCTCATATTGCCATGCATATATGGGTGTTATAGACATGACCATGTGCCGTGCTGTGAGCTGAAAGTTGTTTGCTTTTCTTTGCAATTCAAACGGGGAATAGACAAGACTTGGTTCTACGGCATGGAGAAAAAAGCGTCTCAAGATCATATTTCAATGTGGTGGAATCGGGTTCAGAAATCGACCATTTTTGCTTCAACAAAAAGCTCATATTGCCATGCATATATGGGTGTTATAGACATGACCATGTGCCGTGCTGTGGGCTGAAGGTTGTTTGCTTTTCTTTGCAATTCAAACGGGGAATAGACAAGACTTGGTTCTACGGCATGGAGAAAAAAGCGTCTCCAGATCATATTTCAATGTGGTGGAATCGGGTTCAGAAATCGACCAGTTTTGCTTCAACTAAAGCTCATATTGCCATGCATATATGGGTGTTATAGACATGACCATGTGCCGTGCTGTGGGCTGAAAGTTGTTTGCTTTTCTTTGCAATTCAAACGGGGAATAGACAAGACTCGGTTCTACGGCATGGAGAAAAAGCGTCTCCAGATCATATTTCAATGTGGTGGAATCGGGTTCAGAAATCGACCATTTTTGCTTCAACAAAAAGCTCATATTGCCATGCATATATGGGTGTTATAGACATGACCATGTGCCGTGCTGTGGGCTGAAAAGTTGTTTGCTTTTCTTTGCAATTCAAACGGGGAATAGACAAGTCTTGGTTCTACGGCATGGAGAAAAAAGCGTCTCCAGATCATATTTCAATGTGGTGGAATCGGGTTCAGAAATCGACCATTTTTGCTTCAACAAAAAGCTCATATTGCCATGCATATATGGGTGTTATAGACGACATGACCATGTGCCGTGCCGTGGGCTGAAAGTTGTTTGCTTTTCTTTGCAATTCAAACGGGGAATAGACAAGACTTGGTTCTACGGCATGGAGAAAAAAGGGTCTCCAGATCATATTTCAATGTGGTGGAATCGGGTTCAGAAATCGACCATTTTTGCTTCAACAAAAAGCTCATATTGCCATGCATATATGGGTGTTATAGACATGACCATGTGACGGGCTGTGGGCTGAAAGTTGTTTGCTTTTCTGTGCAATTCAAACGGGGAATAGACAAGACTTGTTTTTACGGCATGGAGAAAAAAGCGTCTCCAGATCATATTTCAATGTGGTGGAATCGGGTTCAGAAACCGACCATTTTTGCTTCAACAAAAAGCTCATATTGCCATGCTTATATGGGTGTTATAGACATGACCATTTGCCGTGCTGTGGGCTGAAAGTTGTTTGCTTTTCTTTGCAATTCAAACGGGGAATAGACAAGACTTGGTTCTACGGTATGGAGAAAAAAGCGTCTCCAGATCATATTTCAATGTGGTGGAATCGGGTTCAGAAATCGACTATTTTTTCTTCAACAAAACGCTCATATTGCCATGCATATATGGGTGTTATAGACATGACCATGTGCCGTGCTGTGGGCTGAAAGTTGTTTGCTTTTCTTTGCAATTCAAACCGGGAATAGACAAGACTTGGTTCTACGGCATGGAGTAAAAAAGCGTCTCCAGATCATATTTCAATGTGGTGGAATCGGGTTCAGAAATCGACCATTTTTGCTTCAACAAAAAGCTCATATTGCCATGCATATATGGGTATTATAGACATGACCCATGTGCCGTGCTGTGGGCTGAAAGTTGTTTGCTTTTCTTTGCAATTCAAACGGGGAATAGACAAGACTTGGTTCTACGGCATGGAGAAAAAGCGTCTCCAGATCATATCTCAATTTGGTGGAATCGGGTTCAGAAATCGACCATTTTTGCTTCAACAAAAAGCTCATATTGCCATGCATATATGGGTGTTATAGACATGACCATGTGCCGTGCTGTGGGCTGAAAGTTGTTTACTTTTCTTCGCAATTCAAACGGGGAATAGACAAGACTTGGTTCTACGGCATGGAGAAAAAAGCGTCTCCAGATCATATTTCAATGTGGTGGAATCGGGTTCAGAAATTGACCATTTTTGCTTCAACAAAAGCTCATATTGCCATGCATATATGGGTGTTATAGACATGACCATGTGCCGTGCTGTGGGCTGAAAGTTGTTTGCTTTTCTTTGCAATTCAAACGGGGAATAGACAAGACTTGGTTCTACGCATGGAGAAAAAAGCGTCTCCAGATCATATTTCAATGTGGTGGAATCGGGTTCAGAAATCGACCATTTTTGCTTCAACAAAAGCTCATATTGCCATGCATATATGGGTGTTATAGACATGACCATGTGCCGTGTTGTGGGCTGAAAGTTGTTTGCTTTTCTTTGCAATTCAAACGGGGAATGGATACAGATCATCAAGGTTTCTGCAGTGAAATTTCGTGATCAATCATAGTCATTTTCGTAAAAAAGAAACTGAGTCAAGTAAACTGACTGATTTACTCAACACATAAAAGTTTCACTACATTAAAGCACAATATATATGGGTGTTATAGACATGACCATGTGCCGTGCTGTGGGCTGAAAGCTGTTTGTTTTTCTTTGCAATTCAAACGGGGAATAGACAAGACTTGGTTCTACGGCATGGAGAAAAAAGGGTCTCCAGATCATATTTCAATGTGGTGGAATCGGGTTCAGAAATCGACCATTTTTGCTTCAACAAAAAGCTCATATTGCCATGCATATATGGGTGTTATAGACATGACCATGTGCCGTGCTGTGGGCTGAAAGTTGTTTGCTTTTCTTTGCAATTCAAACGGGGAATAGACAAGACTTGGTTCTACGGCATGGAGAAAAAAGCGTCTCCAGATCATATTTCAATGTGGTGGAATCGGGTTCAGAAATCGACCATTTTTGCTTCAACAAAAAGCTCATATTGCCATGCATATATGGGTGTTATAGACATGACCATGTGCCGTGCTGTGGGCTGAAAGTTGTTTGCTTTTCTTTGCAATTCAAACGGGGAATAGACAAGACTTGGTTCTACGGCATGGAGAAAAAAGCGTCTCCAGATCATATTTCAATGTGGTGGAATCGGGTTCAGAAATCGACCATTTTTGCTTCAACAAAAAGCTCATATTGCCATGCATATATGGGTGTTATAGACATGACCATGTGCCGTGCTGTGGGCTGAAAGTTGCTTGCTTTTCTTTGCAATCCAAACGGGGAATAGACAAGACTTGGTTCTACGGCATGGAGAAAAAAGCGTCTCCAGATCATATTTCAATGTGGTGGAATCGGGTTCAGAAATCGACCATTTTTGCTTCAACAAAAAGCTCATATTGCCATGCATATATGGGTGTTATAGACATGACCATGTGCCGTGCTGTGGGCTGAAAGTTGTTTGCTTTTCTTTGCAATTCAAACGGGGAATAGACAAGACTTGGTTCTACGGCATGGAGAAAAAAGCGTCTCCAGATCATATTTCAATGTGGTGGAATCGGGTTCAGAAATCGACCATTTTTGCTTCAACAAAAAGCTCATATTGCCATGCATATATGGGTGTTATAGACATGACCATGTGCCGTGCTGTGGGCTGAAAGTTGTTTGCTTTTCTTTGCAATTCAAACGGGGAATAGACAAGACTTGGTTCTACGGCATGGAGAAAAAAGCGTCTCCAGATCATATTTCAATGTGGTGGAATCGGGTTCAGAAATCGACCATTTTTGCTTCAACAAAAAGCTCATATTGCCATGCATATATGGGTGTTATAGACATGACCATGTGCCGTGCTGTGGGCTGAAAGTTGTTTGCTTTTCTTTGCAATTCAAACGGGGAATAGACAAGACTTGGTTCTACGGCATGGAGAAAAAAGCGTCTCCAGATCATATTTCAATGTGGTGGAATCGGGTTCAGAAATCGACCATTTTTGCTTCAACAAAAAGCTCATATTGCCATGCATATATGGGTGTTATTCTACGGCATGGAGAAGAAAGCGTCTCCAGATCATATTTCAATGTGGTGGAATCGGGTTCAGAAATCGACCATTTTTGCTTCAACAAAAAGCTCATATTGCCATGCATATAGGGGTGTTATAGACATGACCATGTGCCGTGCTGTGGGCTGAAAGTTGTTTGCTTTTCTTTGCAATTCAAACGAGGAATAGTCAAGACTTGGTTCTATGGCATGGAGAAAAAAGCGTCTCCAGATCATATTTCAATGTGGTGGAATCGGGTTCAGAAATCGACCATTTTTGCTTCAACAAAAAGCTCATATTGCCATGCATATATGGGTGTTATAGACATGACCATGTGCCGTGCTGTGGGCTGAAAGTTGTTTGCTTTTCTTTGCAATTCAAACGGGGAATAGACAAGACTTGGTTCTACGGCATGGAGAAAAAGCGTCTCCAGATCATATTTCAATGTGGTGGAAATCACTTTACGCTGCGTATTTCCTATATCTTTCTGGTATTAATACGAAGTGTGAAATGTAAAATTTCTTAGAAATTATTTTCTTGCAATTCTTGTTCCAAATCTATGTATAGGGCCTACCCTAGATGGAGAAAACCATCCATGAATTGATGTGATATCTGACGGTCGTAATTCATAGATGGAGCGCCAAGTCATAGTAAAACACCGAGTAGAAATCCAGCCCCCGACGCCTGACGATGGGGATGGTATTTACGCTAAAATACGGCGAAAGCATCCAAGTTTAGCAACTTACTATCTCCTCAGATCATTATCCTATCCATAAACACCGTTTATTTGGGTATTCGGCTCTGTTTTGTTGAGATAGCAGCATAAATCCACACATACTGTACCGTTTTCTTCCATCCGCCTCAATTCACTCGAAAGTTAGGCCATCAAGCATGCGCACACGATACACTTCGCGTCATAGTCACGTGACTCTCATTTGGCGACCCATCGTCATCCGCGCACTTTCTCCACACGTGGTATTGTAGCGGACAGGCGCGATAGAATAATGGCGAGCAAGCCGTTTTCACAATCTGACATTGTTGACATATTCACAAGACTAAAACAGACATTACCCTTGCAATATGATTTGAAACGGGAGCAAACTTACGAATGAATTCCTGGTTGCAGTTAATACAGCTCATTATCACCTCTCGGGCGCAATCCAAGGGATATTTATTACACAATACCTGGAATAACTATCAAGAATTGTTTTAACATGCAGGATTATTCTCACGCGTGTAATCAGTTAGCCGCTTCTGCCATGATTCGAGCGCGCCTGTCAGCTAGAAACACCCTACCACGTGTGGAGGAAGTGCGCGGATGACGACGGGTCGCCAAATGAGAGTCACGTGACTATGACCTGAAGTGTATCGTGTGCGCATGCTTGTTGACCTAACTATCGATGGTGAACAGAGGAGGATGGAAGAAAACGGTACAGTATGTGTGGATTTGCTGCTATCTCAACAAAACAGAGCCGAATACCCAAATAAACGGTGTTTATGGATAGGATAATGATCTGAGGAGATAGTAAGTTGCTAAACTTGGATGCTTTCGCCGTATTTTAGCGTAAATACCATCCCCATCGTCAGGCGTCGGGGGCTGGATTTCTACTCGGTGTTTTACTATGACTTGGCGCTCCATCTATGAATTACGACCGTCAGATATCACATCAATTCATGGATGGTTTTCTCCATCTAGGCCTACCCATACAATTTTTCTACGATATATGAAATGTTGGAAAGGTAAATAAACAAATCGATATTCAGAAACTATATGATAACGAGGTTTTGTGCGTCGAAATAGGTGTATCGTACACTGCATTATTTTCCTTTACCCCATATTCCTTTCTGATATTATTACGAACTATGAAATGTATATTTTGTTAAGCCAAGTTTTCATGTCATGTCTTCAACGAACAAAGAAATCTGCGCTACATTTTGTTTGTTTGTTTGTATTTTGTAGTCCATGTCATATGTTGGATAATTGAATAAAAAACTTTATGTTGAGAAACTATATCATTCCATGTATTTCGTGTTCCATTGAGACAATGTTATACAACATCTGCCCTGAAACCATTATAACACGTGGTTTGCTGACCATTTATAGTACGGTACAGAAAACATAAGCTACGGCATATAATATTTTATTTCGATACTGACCGCACAATGTCCGAGTCGGAACAGGTTTGTTATGCCGTTGCACACGTACAATAACAAATGATCTGCTCAAGGGTTAATATGCCAATATTTAAAAATATGTATCTAGACCGTGCGCAGTGCTTGAAATTGGTTAAATAGCTGATTGGATCGGTCTCTATTCATTTCTATTGTTTCAATATCTTTTCACTGTTAAGAAGTCATCAGACAGCCCTGCACTGCATACAATTTGCATAAAATACAGGTTTATACTCTCAAAACGCAAATGTTAGATTTAACAAAAAGAGTGTTGGAGGAAGGAAAGCATTTAAAAAGTCTTGTATTCACCCACATTTTAAGTTGTTGCATCCAACATTTAAAAAGTGGCGAAACAACACTTTCTAAATGCTTTCCCTCCTCCAATGTTTAATATAATATTTGCGTTTTAAGAGCAGAGGCCAGGCCCGTACGCAGGGGGGTTCGACCCCCCGCTCGCACAAAGTTGACTTTTGGTCCGCCCTACGGTTACTCGGTATATTCAGGATTATTGAGTTCTGCGTCGACCCCGCTTCACATCAGTTTGCAAAGTGACAGTACCTCAAAAAACAGAGAGAAACGGTATTTCCGGTCTAGAGATCAATGGAAAAATGTGCAATTCCCCTGTTGGAATTGCTGAGTGTTTTAATTCATTTTTTATTGATGTGGGGAAAAAAAATTCATCTGTCGCCATATCCCCTGTCTACTATTTACATAGAATGTTTCCTAACCCTTTCCCATCATTCAATTTTAACTTGGCTAGTGAAGAAAATATTTTGAAACGGCTGTGAATTTATCACCCAAAAAAGCTACTGCAGGGGCTGGATAATTATCAATCCAATCTTCTTAAAATAGCAGCTTCAGGTATTTCTAGTAGTCTGACCTTAATAATAAACAAATGTCTGTCTACCGGTCAGTTCCCTCAGGAATGGAAAACTGCACGGGTCTCGCCTATTCTTAAGTCAAGCGCAAAAACAGACCCCAACAATTATAGACCTATTTCTATTTTATCAATTTTTTGTAAACTCGGAGAAAATTATTCATGAACAAATATACGAATTCATTCAGGAACATGGCATATTGAATGATTCACAAGCTGATGGGCTCAGAAAAGGTCACTCCACCGAAACTAGCTTGCATAGGTTGACTGAGTATTGTTATGAAAAAATCCATGAAGGTAAGCTCATAGGTATGGTTGCCTTGGACTTACGTAAAGCGTTTGACACAGTCGACCACAGCATTCTTCTTTCCAAATTAAATTTCTATGGTTTTCATTGTACAAATCTGTTTAAAAGTGACGATGGCAAATGATTTCATGTCTACGCCTCGAACTGTTAACATGGGTGTCCCACATGGGTCAGTATTAGGGCCCCTGTTATTCTTATTGTATATCAATGATATTACCTGTTGCCTAGATCACTGTGAATCTAATCTGTACGCTGATGATACAGCCATTTATTATGCTAACTCAGACATTACAATTGTCAAAGCAAAAATCCAGCTGGATCTGTCTAATGTGTACACGTGGCTACGTGCAAATAGATTAAGCCTACATTTCGAGAAAACGAATGCTATGTTGATCGGCACACAATCTAAGAAAAGAAATATGGATACGAACCTGGAACTGACCCTTTGTGATAATACCATTTCTCAATGTGAAAATATCAAATATCTAGGTGTCAAAATTGATGACTGCTTAAGATTTAGTGACCATGTTAACTACACAGTCAAAAAACTCAATAGGAGTATTGGGGTCCTGAAAAGAGTCGGGTCTTTTATTCCGAAGGATGCCAAATTTACTCTGTATAACACCATTGTCCTACCACACTTGGATTATTGTTCCACAGTCTATAGTGTTGCAAATGTTAGTGATATTGGTAGATTGCAAAGGATACAAAATAGAGCTATGAGGATAATATTGCAATGTGATGCTCGAACTCACCGAGTTGATATGTTACGAGAATGTAAATGGTTAAGTGTGAAACAGCGTTTTTATTTTAATAGATGTGTACTTGTTTGGAAAACTTTGAACAAAGAAATGCCTGTTCACTTACGAAATTGCTTCAAACTTGCTTCGGATGTTCACCCTCACAACACCAGAAATGCTGTAAACGGCCTCTTTCGAGGAAATTGTTTCAAAAATTCATTGACCCATCTTGGGGCGTTGTGTTGGAACAGCCTCCCAAATGAGATCCAGAGCTGTGGAACAATTCAAACTTTTAAACGACATTGTAAAAATCATATTTTAAGTCACGTAGAACCGTTTTAATATCTTAGTGATGCACATACTCTATCATAACCAAAGCAATAATAGTATGTGATGTTTTCATTTGTTTTTATCCATATTGTGTTGTTTAACTATATTTTGTTTTATCCCCTTAATGTATATATGTATATTATTTGTGCTAAGATGAAAACAGCTATGCTGACTCTTATGCCAATAAACTGAAACTGAACTGAAACTGATTACTATCTTCAGAAGCGTTAATAAACTTCTGCTATCATTTATCACATGAACATTGGTGCTCGATGGTCCACTCGCCGTCACGTGGTATTTTACGGAAAGTCCTGTAGGCCCCTTCACCACATAAATGTTACGTTATATTCACTCAGTGAACAGAGCTTTTCCTGTGACGTAATTTTGTTCGAAATGACGACAAGTAAGGTCTCTATCAGGGACGTAATGCATGGTTGGCAGCATCTAATCCGGTAATTAATATGTTAAATGTTCCAGAAAAAAACAAGTATTCACCTTGGCCTTCGGTGGAACATGAATCATTGTACTCACTTCAACGGAGTGATTGGTCTCACCGAAAAATAATTGACCAATGTTATATTTCTCGTGTATTATGTGTGTCCAACAACACAACAAAACAGTGATGATTAATAGTGAAATAAATCAGTGCTACACGCTTAAAACTAAAGCGTTGAAACTTATTCGTAAAGTGTTGAAATAACCCTTTAAGTGTGTCCGCAGGGACAACACTTAAAGAGCAGTCCCTGTGGACACACAGGGATATTTCAACACTTTTCGAGTAAGTTTCAACACTTTAGTTTTAAGCGTGCTATAGTATTGCTTGTATTTTTACCTGAATTAACGACCGTTGTTGTTACTTATGTCTCCCCATATGGTTCAGACTTTTCAGTTATTTTCACGTTTTTGGACCCTATAAAAACAACACAGCAGCAGCTATATTAGAGCACTATATTCCCCTTAGAAAGCGCTAGAATGCGCCAAATGAAGTCTAGAATTTCAAATTTGTACGGGGGGGCATGCTCCCGGACCCCCCTAGCGTGGCG
>JAVTVY010048430.1:0-23557 GCA_036873755.1 Hanleya hanleyi | reverse complement strand
CGTCGTCCATTAGAGAATATCCGCGTCCATAATCCAAAGACCTATTCCATTGTCCATTGAAAATAGATAATACATAATACATTTTACATTTAATTATTAATGTATAATACGATACAAATTGTATTTCAGGAACGGAATTTCATATTTTGACCCATGTATTGGTTATGGACAAATTCGCCTCAGTTGTGTAAGATTTGAAAGGATTTACTTATGGAGAAATAAGGTCATTGGAATTGCTGTTGTCATGTACAAGAAGCGATTAGTGCACTTGAGAGGCTCTTCTGAGAAATTTATCACAGAAGCATGATTACAATCGCATAATTATGTAAAGATGACATGCACATGTATGATAGTCATCAATGAAATAACAAGGTACTTACACATATCCACAAATCTCACATTAGAGGCAAGGACATCCTCAAGGAGATGATCAATCTCATAGGATTCATGATTGTCTTTGTATAGGACCTCATATACAGCAATGGGGTCACCGTCTCTACCACATAGGACTTTCTAGTTGATTTCTAGGGGCCGTGTGGTCATGTCATCCAGGTTGCCACATGAACAGGTACAATAAAAGCGTACTTGAGGTACAACACATATCACGAATCGTTAGATTCTTGGTATGTGCTTTAGAATAGGTTAACCAGAAGATTATACTGTGAAGTCATGTGGCTCTGTCAGTATGTCGGCACCTCTTCCCACTTCCGTTATATGTGTTGTAATTTCAGAACAAATCCTGTAGGGAGACAAATGGTGGAGATGTGATGACATTGATTTAGTAGCATCATACAGCTGATATGAAGTGGGGATTGATGAACGTTTGCTACGCAACTTAATTGCAGTACATCAATATAAAATTTAAAACTTGAGATACAAGGAGGTTGATGGAAGCGATGTACACTTTTCAACAGATTTCTGTCTGACCTGTCGTCGTGATAATCGTCTACATGGGAGTGAAGATGGGGATGACTGTGATGTTGAATTTTATGGCCAGCAAGTGATGTTGAAAACGAAGGTTGGGGAGTTGGTTTTTCTCTGTTTCTTTTTGATTTAGAACATGCCTTCACCTTTCCCTGTTTTTGTTCACACACCTTGTTGTCATCCTGAAACTGAACAGAAGATGGAAAAGCAATGAGCATGTGATAATGTACAGCATGCATAATTAATATATATATATCTGTGAGTGTTATGTGAATAATGAATATGAACTAAATGGAAATGCCTGTCATGGTTAAAATTATAACCTTTTCTATAACATGGTACATGGCAACTATGCAAAGATGAAGAACATACCCAAAGTTCGGGCTCTCGAATCCCTGGGATTTTCCCATGCCAAGGATCGGCGAACTCAGCCAACAATGCTTTGTCATAGAAGGCGATGAGCTTTGGACAGATACGGCGCCAAAGATCTGTATGTCTCACGATACGTTCAACATGCTTTTGGTATGGTTTGGTTGTTCTCACTACAAAGTCCAACTATGGCATTTCCATCACATTCAATTGGCCTTGGACTTATGAGTAATATGAGTGTGCATGTTTCAGTTGCAGATCTCCATCCACAAGCTCCAGACAGAAGGACTTCATGGTTTAGCAGCTGCAGGCAAATTGGTTTATTCTGAGGACATTTTTTATTTCCAGCAATCCTGATTGATGGGCAGCATCGAGACTGGTCCTTTCGCTGACCTTACCATCAGTGGATGCTGCAAGTCAAGCGTTCTCCATTGAAATGAATAAGCCCATTTTGGTCACATTTACATTAGAGCACCGCTCTGCCTTCCACATGGTGTATTCCAGCATCGTCACATCCTCTTGTTGCAATCCGTAACGGGTGAATCGATTGTCACTGAACGAATCGTACAGAAGTATCTTCGTCAGCGGCAAGACTGGTGTGCTGGGATTGCGTTTTGCTACATCTGCAAAGTTAGGAGAAGTGAGACGTTGTTTCTTCTCTGTATGCCACAGAGTATTCTGTGACTTCTTTTGTCAAAGTTTGTCCGCTGAGATATTTACATGCTGTTTGAAAAAATCATCCTTCAATGTAGCCAGTGCTTCAGGAGATCTGTCTGGTACGACATCCTATGTGTCCTCCCCTATGCCAAACGTGCACCTTTCGAAGAGGATTCCTTAGCGGCTCCAAGTTTCCTCTTCCATTTTCTCGTTTTGACTTCTGATTTGGCGTCGTATTTCCTTGCATGTACTAACTGCTGTCTCCGCTGAACATACAGCCCATGAAATGAATCTCCAGCAACAATCCCTGTCACCATCTCCCAAACTGTAGGAGACCATGATACGCCCAGATTGTTGCCCAACGCCCCACCATAGCATCGGGCTTACCAGGAACCACGAGCACACCTATTGTGGAATTTATCCCCGTCAAGTTTAGCACGTACATTCATCCAAGACTCAGCAACATTAGCGGTGAAGTTGCCGAAGATTCGTTTAGATTTCAGGGACATTCTGTCAAGGATGAAGTTAATCTCTTTCAGCATCTCGTCATCTAGTGAGGATGAACTTAGACCACTGTCCTTCCGCGATTCCAACTCTTTCGCGGGGGAATTTCCCTCCTTCCAAACTTCACTTTGTGACAGCAACATATATTCGGCTGGATCTGCTTCATCTACAGCGCATTCTGCTAAGTGGGCTGCACCACCACCACGTGGTCACGTACGTTGATCTCGTGACACTGCTGGCCGTCATCATCACTGTGGCACTGTGTATATGTAGGTAAGAAGTCAACCCTTTCTTCGAAATTTCATCCATTATATGGAAACCCTTTTCACCACACTTTACTTTTGCAACACACTTCTCACACTGCACTTTATGTGAAGCTATGTGGCAGTAATGTTCCTGTAGAAGGCTCAAGTGAATAAGCCTAAATCCGGTGGATTCGCACTTGCTGACTTTGATCCCAGCCGTACCGTCTGGCTACTCGGGGTCACCCTGATGGGCAGAACCTCTCCGGTTGGTCGACATTCTGCACAGAAATCACTTCAAAACTATGTTCTACCTGGTTAGACTTATCTTCAACATCATGAACAACCTTCAGTTTCAACTTTAGTCCTGTGTCACATGACTCTATAATAAAGGAATGGCATCCTCGTTCTGCACAAAAACATCCACAATGGCTCTTAATATTACTCTGGAGTAATCAGTACTTCGATTCTGTTATAATTACCTTGCAGACCTCAATTGCTATCAGCTGTCACCCAAAACAATGCCTCCAATCTGTTCACCGTGCTCCGCCATTAATCCTGCTGTAAAAATAGTATCGCTGTGGAGTTACCTCCAAGTTTTATAATTAGTAATTCCATAGGTTTAAAACAAGTTTTTTACTGTATTAATGAAATTAATTATTAATTTTGAGTCACTGGACGCTTTTAAAAAAACCCAATGACGTGCAGTTATCTGTCTGCACTGCGGATGGATACTCTCCATGTACACCGACTTCCTGTTCGCCAGAATACTGATGAAGAAAGAAGGTATCTTCGGATCATATGGAACACAATGCGATCGCTTGTATTTCGAATGCCTTCACACACTCAATTCTTTTGGCAAAAGTTCTGGCGAATTCCCTGCAAAAAAGTAGACTCGTCTATCTTCTCGCGTCGATTTGAGAAGTTTCTTAAGCATATCCTGCTTCAACTTTTTCAAAATGGCGACGTTCGAGGCACATGTTCATTTCGAATTTCGGGATGGTAATCCCCTATGCTTGTTTATATGCTAATCATGCTATGCCCGTGTTGAACATCACACAGCAGAACATTATATTAGGCTCCTATTCAGAGTTCGTTCATTTACTAAAGATATGTATTTATTGTTTTTCAACTTTTGCCTAAAAATAACACTTCAGTCGTATTGTGTTTTCATTTATTCAGATAAATAATACCACATCACTGATACCCTGACAGTGTTTTTTACTGTCAACAAAAATTAATAGTATCCATTTCTTCCATTTGGTCAAACTGAGTTTTCCAATGTCCAACAAATGGCCGAGTGGAATAGGGCCTTAAATGTCATAGTCATTTAGTGCATTATAGAGAATTTCTAAAAATATCACATATGCCATAGTTAGAAGTACAATAACAAATCACATCGTGTTTTTTCTATGTATATCCCATTCCAGAACTGTACTAGTGCTTGGAAATTTGGCCACATTTCATTATGCTGACAAGCTGATCTAGATCATCAGATATGCATGTCCAATACATTTTCAGATGATTTTAGCAAAATTAATTTAACTATGATAGATAGCCGAGAGCGAAACTTTTGAACACTGTTGTCGTATAATTATGTCGTCATGAAGTCAAAATCGCCTTAAACGTGTTTAAATGTCATACGGTCATTTAGTATAACCTTTCCAAATATATTAAAAATGCCATAGTTTGAAGCACAACAACTATTCATATGGTGTTTTTCTATCTATACCCGTGTTAGTGCTTGGAAATTTGTAATATAGCCATTTCGTGCATTTTATAACCTTTCCAAAAATACCAAATATGCCATAATTTCAAGTACTATAACTATTCACGTGGAGTTTTTAATATATTAACCACATTCCAAAACTGTGTTCTTGTGTTCAGAGTTCGACCACATCCGATGCTGACCGCCCCTAAATATGTTTTCAAGAAGTAAAAAAAAAAAATGATCTCCGGTCATCAATATAGCATGACCTATACATTTCCACGTGATTTGAGCAGAAATAATGTGATTATTTATGATATTGATCATAAAGCTCAGAGGAGGGCGAAAATGTCATTTTTAACAATAAAGTGCGCTACAGGCAATTAGTGCATATATAACCTTCCAAAAATTACCAAATATGAAGTACTATAACTATTCACATGGTGCTTTACTATCTTTACCATCTTTTTACAATTCAGTGTTTCAAAGTCCCATAAATCTCAATCACCCCCATGGCCAGATTAGAAACAAGTTGTTTTCAACTTGGCATATGATAGGTTTCCAGGAAATCATTGGCGACAGGGGGAAAGTGACACTATAGTTAGCTCACGGTGTATCAGATATGCGTTAATATTGCCTCGAGACAACACAAGTTTTGAGTTAATTTTCAGTTTTTCATGGATATTTTTAATTTACATTTAAACTCGTGTGTATTACAGGTCCCAATGTGAACGCTATCAGCTTATTCTTAAACTGTGCACCTGCGTGCAGCTGGTTAGAACGGCGAATTCATCTACTCAGTGAATGACAAGAGTTGTCCCCGTTTTCACAACTCGAGCTGGAAATATGCACATCAATCGTCCCACTGGTGAGGTGGATTGGGTCTATGCAGTGTATATAAACTTCGTGCCAGCTGTTTTACCAATAGGGTACGCGAGTCACAAGATTCATTCTTAGCTGATGTTATATCATTCATTCATTTTCCTACTACTTTGTTCGTTGTTGCAAACATTAACTGTGTGTCCAACTTATAACCTCGGATTTCGACAACTTCAACACCGGGCTGTTGCTGCAAGTAAAGCCCATTGCAAACCGAGTGATTCGCGAGAAAGAAAACCTCGCGAGGGACAATAGAGCCGACACTAGTGTAACAGGAAATGTCTATAAGAATATATCACCGCTGCATGCACCATTCGTTCTAATAAAACGTCTGAATTTTCACAGTAAATATATAATATAGCGATGTCGGCTTATTTTAACGTATTTCTGTAACGGTACGGTACAATTAAATCGACATCCATCATCGAATTGATAATTTCTCCAATATTTGACGTCGTTTCATCCCCCTTACAATCACGTCTTGAATTGTCATTAATTTAATTGTGCTCGCAAGGCGTGAAATCCTGTATGTAATCCGACTTTACATGCCGTGTTCGTCCACCCTCGCTAAAACCAGGGGTATCTGCATGATAGATACCTCTAAACCAGGGGTATCTCTATGATAGATACCCCTGGTACGCTTGGGCACTGTATCTTGTTCAGCTGTAAAGCAACATCCTGCATATATTGACCAATCATATCACTTGTTTACTGCGACAAATGGTGACAGTGACGAGCTTCGAAAACGCCATACATGTAGCTTGTGGGATACCCGGTGGCAGATGAACATGCACATTTTCAACAACCATGAACATTAATAAATATAAAGGAAAGATAGTTTAAAACAAAATCTATTTGAAGAAAAAATAAACCCATTCATCTACCATCAAACATCCAGCAAGCCAGGCAAATGTAGGAAACACTGAAATTTTAAAGGCGGTCCGCGATGTCAGTGTTTTCCGACCTCACCTTCCCACTGAAGGACTTGAATTGGCTGAAATAACTCACAGATTTCTACAATATTTTATTGTTATGCAGGCTTGGATTAAACATTTTACATTCGGTATCAGCGAATTAGCACAGAAAGTAAAACCCTAACGTATTTTACCATCAGCGCAGTTTTTCTAGGTCACGTAACTGGAATGTGGGCGGAACGCGGTCTGCTATGCAAGATGGTCAAGGGTTCGCCTTTGGCTCACAAATAGAATCCTTGACGTTGTGAAGATGTGTTCGTCTGGCTTTGCCAGTCAAGGGAATTCGCTTTGGCATACCGCACCACCAAGCAGTTTGTCATAAGGCGCGGTTACACTTTAATATTTTAACATCAAATTAAAATCGCCAATATTTGCTAACTAAAATGATCCGGATACTTTTCACCTCCTAATTTCTGTAGTGTAAACACGCGAAGTTCGGCCCAGGCCTGGATAATGCTCTAGTATAGCCGTGACTATATAATCGACGTGCCTTCGAGTCATATCAGAGCTCTGAGATTAAGCGTATAAGTTAAGAATATAAGCATAAATGAAATTCTGCTAGCCAGATATTCACGTGTGAAGCGGGTCACGCGTCAGACAGTAGAGTGAATATAATACAGTTCCGAATTTACATCGACAAACCCAGGCTATTCTATAAACGTTGTGTTTACAGGTTATTAGATACCGTATCATTTTTGCGACTTGATTACCATTGGTTTCAGAAATATGGTTACCATCGCAAACGATAACCAAGCGCGTTATTCCAAACACTTAGGCAGGAGTGATTTTTTAAAATGAATTTGGACCGTATAGAGCCATCGCCGTTTATCTTTCGGCCAACATAACAGGTTTGAGTTTAGCCTTTGGCTAATATTTCTTAATTTAGCCACTCCTACATAAAGATTCGATTGACAACGGAGTTCACAAATAATGTAACCTATACAACATCCGGGTGAAGTATAAATATAACATGCAACGCAGTTCACTTGAACTGATCCACTGATTATTCGACTTCTGCTTAACAGCATAACACTGCAAGATGAGAGTAGCCGTGTTATTGGTGAGTTTGTATTATTCTGTTTCACTTGTAGAACTTGTCTCATACAAAGTATAACAGTTGGGGTTAGTTTTATCAATGTGGACTGGTATACTACTTGATTAGTGAACACTGCTAACAAATTTTGTGTTTTGACGGGAAATTTAAGACTTTAAAAGTGCCGGTAAAGTCGAACATGTGATATCTGACTTTTTGATCAATTGTGCATATCGTAGCATGTCATCTGAATCTTGCTTGAGCATGTTTTTCAATTGTATGTATTTTATGAATCTCCTTGTGTGACTGCCCTTGATTCGATGGATATAACCATCACATAGGACGTTCCGTAGACAGCTGTCGTCCATTGAGAAGTATAGCGTCTATAGTCAAATACCTATCTCGAATGACACTATTGCCACCATATTGCAATTTGGCATCACATAAAAAATACATAAATACGGTAAATGTCACCCCATTTCACGCTTCTGCATATACGACAGAGCTAATGTTTTATGACAGTGGTAATATTTTATGACTCGGCATATTTACCAACCGTAATTCAGCAGAGCTATCGTAGCTCGGCTCACTTTGAATCCTGGCGTAAATGGAATTTGAAAGTATCCTGAATCGCTAATCTCTGTCCATCATTCATTTTTCAGACTTTCTCCGTGTTACTCGTTACGGGTTTAATATCGGTAAGTATATGGGTCAGTCTGGTTACAATGCATATTACAGCATTATTTTCACATTTTTATTTTTGACGATGGTTTATGAGGCTTTTATGAATCACTGAATTAAATGCGAGGGGAGAAACATAAAACATATCATCATAAACGAATGTAATTTGTTGAATTACCTGAATTATTGCCCAGGTATATACTGAACATGAAATTTGCAACTTCCACTTTTATTCCCATTTCTATCTCGAAATGCTGGGATATGTGACTGTGTAATTCTGCCTTATACTACTGGGGAATCTAGGAAAATACGACAAAATTGAGATAAATTTTCTGGAAGAATTGTCAGTAGTTTCGGATACCGGTACACACTCTCAATGGAAGTATGCTATTAACTACACGCTTCAAGCCCTTCGGGGTTTTACTCCCGCCTCGATGAAATTATGTCAAATATCTATGTTCACATATTTGTATATTCATATCTGGTGAATGAAGTTTCAAATCAAATCAAATCAAATATTTATAAAGATGTCCGATGGACATCTTATGTCATAAATAAATAATAATAAGTAATAAATATTCTAAACTCCACCAAGGCCGTGTATGAACGTTCAGATGTAGCAATCTTGGTTAGCGCCGGTGGAAAATAAGCATACAATATTACTCCTGGATTACCCATATCAGAATTTTGTTGATAAATCTGGATATTTTTCCTGAAAAACTACCCTGCAAACAGTAGATAATTAGCTTCGTGTCTTAGCTGGAATATTAGAGTATACTTCATCTAAACCACGCAGCATACGGTCTGCAACGTAGGGTACTGCACAACCGGATCTTTTTGTGATTGTTGTTTCAGTTCATCTTTCAGCCGTGATGTTTTCAAACAAATGAGTGATTTCAAGTTTTTTCTCCTATTTCGTTTCTCACCCGGATTTGCAGAATTAGGTGGGGTAAAAAGTAAAAAAAAAACTCTATTACTTGCCTCATCTTCACGTCTTTCCACTTCAGCGACGTCGATTACAATTTCAACATAAACACGGATAAGTGTTGCGAATCAATTAACCTGATTTACGTTCTTGTTTGTAACGGTTGCCAAAACATTTTATATGGGGAGCGGGCGATACGTTACGGAGTCGCACTACAGTGTATAGACAGCAGATTGAAACACCTGCCTACAGACATTTACAAGTAAGCAAACATACAGTTTCATTTTTTCAAATCGAACACAAAAGACCATCAGAAAAAGTTACAGATGAAATATCATTGGACCCAAAATATGAAAGCGGATTTAAACAACAGTACAAATTTACATGTATAAGGAGACCTAGATCCTGCTCTCTTTGTTATGTACTCTATGGGGTTTAGGAATCCTTTCTTGTATGGTGAGTCCTAACTTTACACTGAATTGTATTAATTATTGTTTGCCTGACTACATTTGTTTCCTTCCCAACCTGTAGCTATGGACTACACACGCCTTCATAAGTCAGAATTGTATAACTAGGTTAGAGTAAATTTTATACGCCACTGAAGAAAATTTAAGGGGCAAACGCGTATGGCTAAATACAGTTCCAGTTTGTCGTACTCTATCATGATCATATGGTCTTTCTTATTTACATAGATATATCTAGGTTATTGAAATAATTGTTGGTATTTTTTTGTTTTTTTCAAACTTCTATCTTTAGCTCTGACGTCATATATATACCTTTTCACGTCCAAATTCGCTATTTGAAATTCTGGCAATTTTGATTGGTCGATGTCGACCATATTGGTTTTTGGAGCAATCTCAACATACTCGCTAGAACGGCGCTAACCCATAAATCATATATGTCAAGTGGCTTAGGAGAAGATCTTTGGAGTTTTTAAATTCAATTCAAGATGGCCACCGAGGTTTTCTGCGTATCATCAGCTTTATAGGGGGATACGCGTATGCATCGTGTGATTGTATCAATCACTATGTAAAGTTTTGGCTGCATCGATTCAGCGGTATAGTCAATCTAGTCCGAATCGCGCATTGTCGTCTCTAAAATTGAGGGAATGTTATTTGATATTTGATTAAGTACAGCCAACTAAAATTGTCAATCGATTTGATCAAACTGACAGGGGTCTTGAAATGATGTGTGCAATATAGTTGGTCACCCACTTGCAAAAAATATGTGTTTTAACAAAAATGTGCAGAATTGAAAGAAGCCTTTCTTTTTACCTGCGGCACGCAGGTCTACGGGAGGCTCGCGTTGTTGTTGTTCTTCTTCTTCTTGTTCTTGTGACTTTTTGAAATGCGCATGCGCTAAGAGAGTGTGATCTCTGCCACACTTTTCTTTTCAACCTCCGATCTCACATGAAACCACTGTCTTCAAGCGCGTTTGAATTCATTTGCAACTATATTCGGTGGAATGAATTATTGCTTCGTTGATTTCCGTTCAGACTTCAATTCTCTTACGTCAGTCGCTTTAAAGCTGTCGGTCGTCACATCAGTCACTGTCTTCAGATATTACCATTTTCATTGAACAGTATGCAGATGTATACACAATTTAAGATCCTTGGATTTCTTATATACCAAAGAAGATGAGCCGCAACCTTGTCGGTGGTTCAGCTAATTTGCATACAGTCCCAGGCGACTGTCTTAGAAAGTAGAAAAATAAGTTCACTACTTCTAGTAATCATTTTATCTACCCAATCTAGATAAAACACAAATTGGCGAAGAAGCATAACAAGTAACGCATTATCATTATGATTAACATTGAATAATACTTGGTATCAAATTATAGATCATGCATCATAAAAACAAACGCAACAATTACGTTTCAGAAGTAAGCGGAACAACTCAGCAACTTTCACCGAATAAAGATGTTTAACTTTACCCCCAAGCAATTCGCATATATGGAAATATGTTTTGAAAGGAAGAATAACTTAACCCTCTGTGGGAATCGAAACAATGACCCTCCAATCCCTGGACTTGCACTTAATGGTAGCTATACCGATTCATTGATAATACTCAAAACTGACTTTATGCGCAAACGGTTTTATAATACATAAATGACTATGTACTATTTAATGAGTCCGACAACCCTATGCGCGAACAGTACATCATAGTTATATTGTGTACTTTCGGTTACAAGCATGAAATTTGGCACATAGCTATTTCGAATGATCCTCTTTCGGAACCAGTCCCTTATCCTCATTCTCGCAAGCCAGGGCCTTGCTTCGCTGGTATTGATGTTCTCGTCCTCTTCCGCACTCATAATCCCTTTAGAATTGCATTAATCACTTCCGTAAAATCAATACTTATGTGTATCAGCAGACAACGGGCAGAAACATGTTGCATTTGACATCAGTCTCTCAAGTCAGAGCCCATTTCTGCTAGAACTTACTGGTTCTACACTTCACAATTTACGTTACTTTGTCAATCAGTTTTACGAATGAAATTACGTCATATATTAGCAGATACTGACCATAAAAGCGATCTATTTGACCTCGTTGTCAATGTCTTAGCTATACCGACTCATTGATAATACTCAAAACTGACTTTATGCGCAAACGGTTTTATAATACATAAATGACTATGTAGTACTTAATGAGTCCGACAACCCTATGCGCGAACAGTACATCATAGTTATATTGTGTACTTTCGGTTACAAGCATGAAATTTGGCACATAGCTATTTCGAATGATCCTCTTTCGGAACACAGTCCCTCTATCCTCATTCTCGCAAGCCAGGGCCTTGCTTCGCTGGTATTGATGTTCTCGTCCTCTTCCGCACCCATAATCCCTTTAGAATTGCATTAATCACTTCCGTAAAATCAATACTTATGTGTATCAGCAGACAACGGGCAGAAACATGTTGCATTTGACATCATTCTCTCAAGTCAGAGCCCATTTCTGCTAGAACTTACTGGTTCTACACTTCACAATTTACGTTACTTTGTCAATCAGTTTTACGAATGAAATTACGTCATATATTAGCAGATACTGACCATAAAAGCGATCTATTTGATCTCGTTGTCAAAAGCTAGGACCTTGATTTCCTTGAGAGTTTTTTAAATTTATTTTGATACCTTTCATATTGACTTGGAAGTCATTTTCGCGAACGCAATAATTTGATGTACCAAAAGATAATAACGAGAATTCGACATGATTCTCTTATACACGCAGACCTTGTTTAGTGAACTAACCCTGAAATTTCGCACTTAAATCACCTCCCGAATGACTTAATGACAAACATATTCGCGAATTGATTATAGGGCGATATCCATAGATACTGACAAGAAATGTTTCTTATTTGCAGAATTTGACTTAAAAAAAAAAAAATTAATAAAATTATCAACCTTCGAAAAGGCTTGACCAAACATGTCGGATGAGGTGATATCTCCTAAGGATGAAATAGGTAATCATTTGTATAGAAGGAGCAAATCATGCATTGATATTGGCTTGCTGCATGGAAAAGAGTGTCAAGGTACCGTATTTAGTTTGCAGATGATAACGCACATAAATGCAGAAACTTAATTTATTATTCTAATCGAATATCAAGACTGTCACAGGCCTCAATTTGAATCGTGAAAAATGTCATTATGCCTCTTGAACAGTTCGATAAAGCCTTCAACCCCATTCCATAGTTTCACAGATCAAAGTAATAGACCTGATAATAAATTCATTGAAAATTAACTTTGACGGAAATATAAATTTTCCATTTTGCTCGGCAAAGTAAGCGAGAAGGGAGACTGAAGAGCGTAGATGTTCGCGCTATGACTAAATCCTTGAAATTTGTTTGGATTTCCAAATATTTGAAAGCCTTTTTGATTTGCAAAAATCAACGGCTGAACGGAATGTTTTGAAACTTGGAATTCACGATACTTGTACCAAGACATTGCCAAAGCGATTATTGTGACTTCGTCTGTCAATTCAGTATAGACGGCACGGACCAGTCAACATCGTCGGATTTTGAACGAGGAAAGCGAATATATATATATTGTGTCAAATCTATTAGTCAATTCCTGCAATTGTGGGTTAGAAGTTGAAAATTACTTCCCTTGGCATGAAAACACTTGCAGATGGCGCTTTTTTTCTACAATTACCACTACCTCCGCTGATATGTCTTTCACTGTATTATTGCCACTGCCGCAGGTTTTGACTACAATGTAGTCATTTCTCACTTGTTCTTCTGCTGTAGCCTGTAAGCGTGATGCGTGCAAGGCCGAGAAGAGTGCGGGGAGACTGGGTCGGGCAGTCAAAACAATAGCAGGTTTGATTTGATAATAAATACCAACATTGTTTATAAATGTTTAATATTTATGTCTCAAATCTACACCTGCTATTGTTATGCCCCACTACCAACAGTAAGGTAGAGAGGCCTCGGCTTTGTTGAAGTGTGGCAGTAACCGCTGAGATGATCAGAGATAGATGGTACCATAAATTGAACCCGTCAGTATCCCTGGGCGTAGAGCACTGTAGGGGATGAGGCAATTTCTAGTAAGACGGTAAGAAGGGGCGGAGCCGGGACTTCTGCACCCGAATACTAGTGGACCAACTGACCATAGTTCTGTGGAACGCTAATTGAACCCGTCAGTATCCCTGGGCGTAATGCACTGTAGGGGCTAAGAGGCAATTACTAGTAAGACGGTAAGAAGGGTATAAGGACCAGGACTTCTGCACCCGTATACTAGAGTACCAACAGATATGCTCCAATCGCCAATTTCTTTTTCCTTGAAGTTCTTGAATGTCCGGCAGAAAGTACCTAAAGAGAAATGTATACTCACGTAGTGTCGGGCATAGACATTGACAATAAATTAAATTTTGACCTTCATATCTCTGAAATCTGTAAAAAGGCAGCTAGACAGATCAATGTGTTGATACAGCTCAGTCGTTTCTTAGATTTTAATTCACGACTTGCTATTTTTGGAAGTTTTATTCTTTCGACTTTTAACTACTGTCCTGTTGTTTGGACATTTTGCTCGAAATCTTCATGTAAAAAGACGGAAAGCTTCGTTTATGATGACCATGCATCCACTTATGAGGAGCTTTTAGACCGAGCTGGTATCACGACATTAGAAGTCTCTCGACTTCGTTCTGTGGCTGTCGAAGTTTTTAAAATCCGGAGGAACTTATCCCCAGAGTACTTGAATGATTTGTTCATTGTAAATCCCAGGTCTAGCCACAGAACTGGGTCAGCAAGTTGTTGTCCCCAGATTCAATGGTATCACCTATGGTGGGAACTCTCGAAGGTATAAAGGGGCTACCATCTGGAATCACCCAAAGATTTTAAGTGTGCCATGACCCTAAATGAGTTCAAGTCATTGCTAAATACTTGGAATGGTGAAAATGGTTGTAAATGCAATATATGCAAGTAGTTTTAATTGCTCTTTTACTATTACATGCAACTAGTTTACAGTTTTTATTTCTATACTTGTTATCACCCATCTGTCGGTAAATAGCCAAAGGCTAATATTTCCTGTAATTTTAACCGACGTTAAAGGTTGTACAAAATGGTCTCAAAATCTGCTACTTTTTTGTGCTAAATTGTTGTAGAGGTGATTATATAGACTTGTTTTACATTTTTGTATGTTTTCAAACTGCCCAAGGTTGGAAATAGCAGCAGTAAAGTGCGACAATTTCACGCCCCTTTCAAAACGGCGAAAGCTGTGATCGCTTGACATGTCACAACCTGATTACGATCTTGGTCAAATGCCTGTTGTGACGTCAAAATGTCAGCGACATCACGCTAGAACTCCCACAGTTGGGTGAATCTTTCGTAACAACGCCTGACGTCATAGACTATGACGTTTACGGCGCAATCGTAATCAGGTTGTGACGTCATGCACCGGAGGTCATGGCTCCAATACGTTTTCTCCCACATGTGTGCTATTCGTGTCCTAAAACCCACTTCGACGACATTATTCAAGAAAAAAATACTAATTTGTTGTTTGGAACACTACCGGGTATGTTTTAATGCAAAGTAGTATAGAGTCATTTGGTATAACCTTTAAATAAAGATTGTCTTACTGTCTTACTGTCGGTATAGCTGACTTGGTAGTTTGGCTAGCCGACTTACCATGGCGATCACAGATGTACCAGATATTGTTAGCTGACAGGCTAGCTGGTTGGCTTGCTGTGCTTGTTAGCTGTCTGGCTGGCTGACTGGATGGTCGGCTAGCTGTGGCGATCGGTGCTGCTCCCCCCCCCCTTTTTTTGAAAACCAGGTGATCACATGCTGGGCAGCTACAGTGGTCCCAGTGTGGGCATGCTATCTGTCTGTACTGACACGTCTCTCAGATAGAAGTAGGTAAAGGTTGCATGGCACTCCAAGTACAGGATTGGGCAATGTCATCCAAAATAAGTTCTTCCATACTGGCCAAGATGTAGCGATGACTCGTGGGAAGATGCAGAGGCCAGAAATGGGGGAGCGTCAAGTGTAGATGTGGTTCCACTAAATACCCTGTCAGGAGCCCTAGTCGTGACGAAGCTGCAGGGACTAAGAGGGTAATACAGTAAAACGGCAAGAAGGGTCATGTAATGTCCCAGATTGAACCCGTTAGTATCCCTTGGCCTAGAGCACTGTAGGGGCTAAGAGACAATCCCTAGTAAAACGGTAAGATGGGTAAAGACCTGACTTCTGCACCCGAATACTAGTGGACCAACTGACCATGACTGTATGGCACGCTAAATGAACCCGTTAGTATCCCTTGGCGTAGAGCTCTGTAGGGGCTAAGGGGCAATACTAGTAAAACGGTAAGAAGGGTTATGACAATCTACCATACTTCTGAACCCGAATACTAATGGGCCAATAGATCATACTGTACAACAGAAAATATGCAAGTTGAAATGTCCACTAAATGGTCTTCCTCAACCAAAAGGCCACAGTATTCTTGGTGATGTCCTGAGTAACCTTGGGAGGAGAGAGAGCAGCAGTAGCCGACGAGAACCTCTAATTGGATCGGTACGGGTGAGGTAGTGACGTATTGCTCATACTGGACGTAGTAATTTGTCGTCATCAAGGCCATGGACAAAACCTGTTAATGCAGGGATGGAGTACAGACGTAGAGCACAAGGTCCTCGACGTACAGTCTCATTCTAGGCGATGAACTCTGGAACAGGGCGGAAGGAGATGCGAGACCAATCTGCCGTCCAAGTCATCGATTTCCTTTCCAAGGCATGAAGCTCGGATACTCTAGACGCCAGGGCGAAGGCCGCTAGGATGGCAGTCTTGTAGGAAACAGCTTTAATAGAGGCTGACTGTAATGGTTCAAAGGGTGGGCGAAGGAATGCGCTGAAAATCACACCAATGTCCCACTTCGGTAATAGTTGACGGGAACGACGGGACTGTAAATCACAGGCACATATAAGAGCAGAGATGTTGTGATCTAGGCTAATGTCAATGCCCGCAGATAACCGTAGAACCCGGGACAAGGCTGACCGATACCCTTCAATAGTGCTGCTTTTAAACTTCTTATCTCGGTGTAGGTGAAGAAGAAAGTCCGCAACTATAGGAAGAGAGGCAGTGTCGGGATCGGAGCCTCGACGTCGACACCACGAGACGAAATATTTCCACTTAGACTGATAGAGCTGTGATGTTGAAGATCTGCTGGATGAAACCATCGTCTCTGCAACATCTGCTGAAAATCCTTGGTCTGTGAGCGCACTCTGGATAGTCTGCAGACGTGTAGGTTGAGGCACTGCGGGTTGTGATGGAATATCCCGTAAGGTTGGCTTAACAGGTTGGCCCAAACTGGTAGGCGACGAGGTGGGGCGGTGAGTAGAGGGATCAGAGCCGGAAATCACGGTCGACGGGGCCACCACGGAACAACAAGCAGAGTGATGCAGTCGTGTTGAGCAATCTTCTGTAGTACTTCCTGTAGTAAGGCAATGGGTGGTTAGGCATACACAAGGAAGTTGTCCCAGTTGATCGCTAGAGCATCGATGGTGTAGGCTCGAGGGTCCATAGGGAAAGCTGTGCATTGTTCCTCGTCGTAAACAGGTCGATCAGAGGGGTTTCCCAGATGCTGGTGATGCGTTGGAAGACCTCTGGATGCAGTTGCCACTTGGTCTGCAGAACAGTGTTCGGACGAGAAAGGCGATCTGCTAGTACATAGAGCCGACCTGGAACATGACGAGCACGAAGCTGGCAGTGATGTTGCAGAGCCCAGTCGAAGAGGATCCAACCAAACGAAATGTTGGATAGGATCCGGTGGTACCCATCTTGTTGATATGAGTAATGGCGGTCGAATTGTCTGTAGCGATGAGGAGAGACGAATTCACCAGAAGAGGACTCCAATGCTGGACTGCACAGAAGACAGCTTTCATTTCCAAGAGGTTGATATGCAGTTTGGCATCCGATGTCGACCATCTGCCGGACATCTCTAGGTCGTCTAGATGGGCTCGCCAACCTGTCTCGGACGCATCGGTGTAGAGATGGTGTAGTGGAGCTGGTGGTGGATGTAGAAACGTCAATACCGGAACTAGCGGATTGAGGACTGACATCTGAGAATATCCCTGTGGGTGGTATTGCAGAGGCCGAGCTTGGAGACGACCGTAGTGAGTGAGGTCTTGAGTGGATGTGAGTAGACCTAAAAGACTCTGCCAAAGCTTCAGGGGCTGTGAAGGTGAAAGCAAAAACTTAGAACCATCGTCTAAAGCTTGGTCCACCGGTCTTCAAGAGGTCGAAGACTGCCCCGATGAAGTGACGACAATGCGCTGGTACCAACTCTGATTTCTGAGGGTGAGGGAAGAAGCCAAGATGTCAAAGGACGAGCAAAGTGAACCGGACTCAATGAAAATGTCGACTGTGTATACCTCGATATGAATACCCCTAAATGCAGGAACGCCATGATTGGTACTGAGATACGGATGAAAAACCATGAGGCGATGTTGACTCCGAAAAGGAGAACCTGCCACTCGAATCGTCGACCGGCGACGGTAAGCGTTGGAAGCGACGAGGATGAATGGGTATATGAAAATATGCGTCTAGTAAATCGATGGGGGTTACCAATCCCGACATGTAGATGGTCCGGATCGATCAAACCGACGTCATCATGACATGAGGCGGTGGCGACAGGAGCCAAAAACTCTCAGAGCTGTAACGGCCGCCGGCTACCAGATGGTTAAGGGAAAGAGATCCAAACCTGACAACTCTATCCATGCGGAGGGTAAGGGTGAGCGGTTGGGAAAACTGCAATACTTGATCCAGATGACAGTTTGGTACAGGAGATTTGTCTGGAAGAAGTAAACATGGAAACCATACCGGAGATAGAGCACCAGAAACTTGTAGGCTCGGACATCTCCGACACGAAGGTAGTAGTATGCCATCTATCCGCAAACATAAACGCATCCGTACTCCAGTGTTGACGTCCGTGAACGGAGGTCGATACTTCATGTAGGAACTACTGTCTGGGTCCTGAGTCGTTGGCAGGTGTACAGATCTAGACACGTTGTGATCCCCAGACTTGATTGTCCCGTGATACTTACATAAAGTATGAACCGTGAAGGTGATAACTTCCGAACAGGAGCACTAATGATGCGGACGACAAGCGACGATCAAGTTTTGAAAACATCGTCGAGGCTCAGATGAAACCATAGCACATAGTGTAGTAGAGTCTATCGTTCCAAACCACAAGATGTAAGGAAGCCGACCGAGTTGAAGAAACGTAGGTCGATGTAAAGTCGGAGCCCAAAGTGTCGCTGCGGAATCTGAAACGAAGGACGATCTATAGCGGACGGGTGAATGAGGAAGTATGGTCTTGGAAGGCAGTGGCGTAGTCCAAGAACATGCCTCATAATTCAACGATCTGGACTGACCAATCAAATGATTCATAAAGAGATCACTGGTGTTACATAATAACCCATGAAATCAATGTTCAATGCTGAATCAATATAAAATTGAGGTCACATACTTACCAGTCCGTCACAAAAGTATAAAATGATCATCCAGTTAATTATGACAATAAAAATTATGCAGATTATGCAGATAATTTTTAATTTTAATTTTTATTTTTAATTTCCCAATAAAAGAAATTGATTTAATTTTACAATGCTGTAGATCAAAGAGCTGTTTTGGACGAAACAATAGTAAAAGAGGGACGGCTAAGATAGTCAAGGGTGAAGTTGAAGTCCGTCGAAGTAAAGTACAAGACTGTGGATGAAGATCAGTAGCAGTCTATAAATGAGTGAAGCCGTATCCCATAGAGTCGATTGTACTGGACTATGGCTAGACAAAGGACGTCTCAAGGTCGGATGTCCGCAGAGAAGATGATGGGGCTATAGTTCGGTCTTGATTGAAATGATAGCTCTCGGCGAGAACTAGACCGTCGCCTGGGTACTGTGTTCCTTAGGCAGTCCAAACCAGAAGCAGACGATTACATAACTCCAGACTTGATCTTTGTCTTGAGCGTAACAAGTCTGTTGAAGTCGATATCACCCTGAATAAAATCTGTGCAGGCGTGCTAGGGAAGGCTACGTAGCACTCATGTCGTCACGGACGAGAGTGATTCTGATTGTCTTCCCGGGAAAATGAATCCACACCAGATCGGTTCATAATTTCTCAGTAAAAAGAAATTAATTTAATACTAAGATTAATTTCAAATATGAGTCTAAGAAATCGTAACTGATTAAAAGAATCATTCTGATTTCAATATATGAAAGCCTGTACTTCGACATTGCATGGTTTACTCTCAGAGACAAGCATATACGATCTAAGTTTCTTAGTAATAGATCGGGAAGTATTTCTTGGGAAATTGTGTACCAGAGATACGCACAAATTCTCATAGACTCTCGTGATTTTTATAAACGAATAAAATGATAACATTTATTTATCAAGAGAGCAATTAGGCACATTCAACTGTGTGCTAAGTGCGCATATTAGGTGTTGGTATGAACCCGTGACTACGTGATGTCTAGGGCAAACAACAACAACAACACAATCAAACGAAGTAAATGGCCGAAAGAATTCTTGATAGCCATTATGCTATCGTTAAAAAATTAGAAAGTATACTTCCCAACAGAAACTTGAAGACTCGAGACGATGATTCCCAATCGTTGTTAGCGTAAATCCAGGTGTAAACGACCATAAAATCGTCCCAAACCAAACATTCCAACAGATGATTTGCCGCCATCTTGACTGCGTGAGTTGCGAAAAGAAATCAAAATAGACCAAGAAACTTCGATAGAACGGTCACGTTTGCAAACGTTTTTCCCGATAGAAAAATAAACATTGTTTTTGCAATGTGTCTGCTAGTACTAGAGTAGAATCCTAACTCAAATTTACACTAAATCTAAATTTAAGCGGAGCTGTTTCAGAATGCTACCACGCGCGGTGGTTGCAGAAGAAGAAAAAGAAAGTGGGAAGTGCGTCGTGAGCGCATGGGCAAGAGTAACCTATAGCTGAGGCTCCAGAGGATGTGAGCTTTTAATCTGCAAGAATCTCCATAAGAAGATAATGGCATAACAATAGCAGGTGTAGATTTGAGACATAAATAAGAACATTTGAATGGACATTTTTGGGTCGAGGTGGGCCTATATTGGGCCTTCAGTATCGGAGAGGGTGTCATCTTGAAGCTCTTGGCTTATAGAGGATGCCTGATGTGGTTTGGATGGTGGAAATTTTGAAGGTGTGCATGGACATATTTGAGCGACTGAGGGACCATTTTTGGTCCTAATAGACGGTGTAGGGTCCCATATTGAAGACCTCGGCGTGTAGACCACGACTTGATGAATCCTCAAGTCATCTGTGACATCATTGGCGTATTAGCAGGAGCAGTAGCGAAAGTGGGCATTTTTCCGGTGATAAGGGACGTGTGTGTGCGATGTGCGATGGATTTTATTGGAAGTCGGATGCTACGCATGCACAGTTGGGCATTACTAACGAAAGGTGAGCAATGACATGTTTGGGCAATCTAGGGGCAATCCTTGGTCCAAATGGACCGTGTAGGGTATCATATTGAAGCTTTCGCGGGTAAGAGTCAGACTGACGTTGTTGGGACAGGAAGTGCCGTCAAACTGCGCATGCGCAGTTGGACAGTAGTAGCGATATAGGTTATTTTAGGGGTGGACAGAGAGGTGTTTGGGCATGGGGAGGTGAACCATCCATGGTACAAGTGGGCGATGTGGGTCTCATTTTGAAGTTTTCTTGGGGTAGAGTCAGACTGGCGTGGTTTTTTATTGGAATTCGGGTGTAGTATAGGATCATGGCAGTTTCGGAAGTGCACAGGGTGGTGTTTGGGGTGGGAGGTGAGCCATCCGTGGTACAAATGGGCCTTGTGGTGTTTCATTGGTCATTTAGACGGAGATTTACGTCATGGCACACCCGCGCATTCGAAGAGTAGTAGTGAAAGCAATTCGCGGGTGCACAGGGGCGTGTTTGAACATTTTAGGGGGTGCATGGTCTCGCATTGAAGTTCTCGTGGAATAGAATACGACATGAGGGATGTCATATGTAATGTCATTGATGACGTCATAAAGTAGTAGAATAAGTGCAGCGTCGCTTAGGTAGGCTCGTAAGGCATGCCTACACCCCTATACACTAACCCATAGGGCGTGACTAGTGGACCCTGGAGTGTTTCCAGAGAAGACACGAGTCTCCTGAACTCCGGCATACTGGTGTTTTTGGGTTGGACGTGATGGTAGCATGGTAGAGTTACCTCCCCTTGAAACTGACGTCATTCTGACGTCCGGTGGTCACTTACAGATGCGCAGGCGGCGATATAGTGGTCTATCTCATCCAAATATGACATGCAGAGTTGGAAGCTCTTGGCGTGTACTACGACTGGGTAGGATCGGGCTGGAAGTGACGTCATTTTTGACGACAGCAGTAGTAGAGGAAGCACAAATACAATCGAATTAGGAGCGCACGTGGTACTAGCGGCTACCTACACCTCAATGCATTAACCCAGTTGGCGTGTCGAGCCTGGAGTGCACCACGCACGGGATACTAGCGGCTACCTACACCTCAATGCATTAACCCAGTTGGTGTGTCGAGCCTGGAGTGCACCATAGAGTTGGGTACATGGTCGTCGTAAGGCAGGGATATTATACACATTAGTTACATGGGATCATATTGAAGCTCCTGATAGAACGTCAAGGCCCGGCAGGGCCGTAGCCAGGATTTACTGAGGGGTGGTTCGCCTTCACTCCAAAAGGGCACATCAGGGGGTTCGCTGTATGGGGAAAAGGGCAAATAGGGGGTTCGCTTCAGTTTGAAAAGGGCATTTATATGAGAAAAATATATAATATTTCCGAAAGGGGGGTTTTCCCGAACCCAAAATAACCCCCCTGGCTACGGGCCACTTTTGTCCACAATGTTGACCTTGGAATAGAGAAGCTATACCCATACACAATAGAACCGGTTTAGACCGGTTGAAAGGTTTCGAATTAGTTTGAGAGTGAAGAGATCCAACGCAGTAACGCCCTCAACATCTGCCTCAACGTATCCAACGCCCGTCTCCATGCAGTGACGCTCTAGCGTTGGGGAGTAAGACCCTACACACACAGACACACACAGGGACACACCTATGCGCAGCTCTATGGGTGCTAAGCCCTATTCTGATTGGCTGGTCAAATGAGAGAACAACAACAGCAAGGATTTCAGGTTAATCATTTCATTATCCACTCCATCACGGGCAATTTGCGGGTGCACAGGGGCGTGTTTGAACATTTTAGGGGGTATTCTTGGTGCAAATATAGTGTGTATGGTCTCGCATTGAAGCTCTCGTGGAATAGAATACGACATGAGGGATGTGACGTCATAAAGTAGTAGAATAAGTGCAGCGTCGCTTAGGTGCACCCGTAAGGCATGCCTACACCCTATACACTAACCCATAGGGCGTGACTAGTGGACCCTGGAGTGTATCCAGAGAAGACACGAGTCTTCTGAACTCCGGCATACTGGTGCTTTGGGGTTGGACGTGATGGTAGCATGGTAGAGTTACCTCCCCTTGAAACTGACGTCAGAATCCGGTGGTCACTTACAGATGCGCAGGCGGCGATATAATGGTATATCTCATCCAAATATGACAAGCAGAGTTGAGAGCTCTTGGCGTGTACTACGAGTGGGTAGGCTCGGACTGGAAGTGACGTCTTGTTTGACGACAGCAGTAGTAGAGGAAGCACAAATGCGATCGAATTAGGAGCGCACGTGGTACTAGCGGCTACCTACACCTCAACCTACTCAGTTGGCATGTCGAGCCTGGAGTACACCATGGAGTTGGGTACGTGGTCGTCGTAGGGTAGGGATATTATACTCATGAGTTACATGGGGTCATATTGAAGCTCCACATAGAACGTCAAGGGAGACAACTTTTGTCGACAATGTTGACCTTGAAATAGAGAAGCTATTCCCATGCACAATAGAACCGGTTTAGACTGGTTTGAAAGGGTTCGAATTAGTTTCAGAGTGAATTGACCCAACGCGGTAAGGCCCTCAACATCTGCCTCAATGTATCCAACGCCCGTCTCCACGCAGTGACGCTCTAACGCTGGGGAGTAAGACCCTATACACACAGACACACACAGGGACAAACCTATGCGCAGCTCTATGAGTGCTAAGCCCTATTCTGATTGGCTGGTCCAATGGGAGAAGAACATCAGCAAGGATTCCAGGTTAATCATTT
>JAVTVY010048429.1:0-22737 GCA_036873755.1 Hanleya hanleyi | reverse complement strand
GTGCCATAACGTTAAGATAGTGCAGATGACAAACAAACGGTAAAAAATGAGACGGGCAAAAAGTTAACTCTGGTTTCACTAACATGCTGAGCCTTCCAAGTTTTCAAAGTAATTATGCATCTGGAAGGAGGGCAGAACGGAAGGATATGGAAGAATTTATAAACAATTTTACATCTCACTAATTTACTATTGCCAGTTGTGGAATAGTATCAAAATATACAAATGTCAGCATCTAGCAGAGAGAGGAGGCCATTATATTTCCCACCCTCGTGCTGGATGAACTTGTCTTCATAAGGAATGCTCTGACTGCAACAGCTGAATAAAGCGAAACAATGTTGAGGGATTTTTGTCTGGTATAATTGCTATTTTCCGTATTACAGGGATGGATAGCTTCGTAACTCCATCGTGGCCCACCCAAATTGTTATGGGATTCACCACTGCGTGCTCGAAGTACCGCGAAGTAACGGCTAGGTGAAACTAACATCTCACTAGATGCCATGTGATTGCTCTGAATGTGTGGAGTGTAAATACACAGTATTATCATAGTAAATATTGTTGCTGTTCATTCATCTAGGGAGGGATGGCATGGCATCTATGGTATTCATGCCCACAGTTACTATCTTGCTGTGTTACTATAAATGTTTCTTAACTTTTAAAACTAACTCTGGTTTAGATGCATGGCAATGTTATGTCAGTACTTCAGTACTAGGGTAACAGAAAATGAGACAAGCTGCTTGTTAAATTTGTATATTTCTGGTACATATTTTCAAAACAATAGGTACAGTATGATACTATTGACTATTGTCAATACAATAAATATTAAAATTCAATCAATCCTATTTCATGGAAAAATTCAATCAGCCCATATGATCACACTCTAAAATCTTGCAATCAACGAATAAATAATGGCTTATTAGCATACTTTTGAACCATTTTGTCAACTTAATGTTCCAATAAATTTGATCACCCCCTGATTTTATGTTGGGAAATTTCACTTCCTGTTGGAGGATTTACCACAAGAAAGTGTTCCATTTTGTGGAATACACATACTCCTTCATGATAAAATATTTAAAAAACCCAGCCCAATCACCTTAATACTAGGCAATGGGCATTCCTTGATGAGTTGCTAGAGAATTTGAGAAATTTCAGCGAGATTCACTCAGCGGTTGACGAATTATGGGGCTTCGAATCCATGTTTGGTTTGGTTTGGTTTGATTGGGCACTCCATCGTATGTATATCGCAACCTAAATACAACACTTTTTCACTTCCTCAGGCAAGTACCCAGTTGTTAGATTTGATCCATTAATTGTGACTCTGCTCAACAATGATGTAATTGTTGGCTCGAGAAAAATCATTGTATGTCCTAAAAGTGCACCATTATCTCACGGGTCTCCTCATAGTGTTTAGCCTATCAATCCTTTCAGAAAAGTTCCAGCATATGCAATGAAACTATAGTCCCTATTATGTATTACTGTTCCACTGGCAACTTGGTGGGTCTAGTTTTAAGATATCACCAGATCCTCTTTCAGAAATGTTTCAGTCTGTGTCCAAGATAAAACACACAAGCAGCCTTTCACCATATCTTTGGGGGCTAGGAAAAGTCTGGAGACATTTCGCTTTTGAGATTAAATTCCAGATTTTAAAATTTTACATGGAAAATATCAAACTGATTAAGACTTGGCAGAATGCTGGTTTATTGCAGATTTGAGATGGCCATAGAAAGCAATAAAGCCTCCAAAAGAACAATTTAACTGTGACACAATGACAGGTTTCTGGTGAGAGAAGGTCATCAATCAGTGTAAAGTTGACAGCAGGGTACCCACTCAAATTTACTGTCTTTCTGCCTGCATGGGCTTCTCTCAAAAACTTCCTCCCATTGAAAGTCATAACAAAACATAAACATAAGCAACATGAGCTTTCTCCAGTCCTGTACTTAATGGTAGTCCTGTAAGAGTATAGGATCCATCATGAGTTAAGAATCTGAGTCCAAAGACAGTATGTATGGGGAGCTGTAATGGATAAATTGACTGAAGTGACAAATAAAAACACTCCAGATTGTTTTGGGAATTGATGGGAGAAAAGCTCTTACTATGATATAGCTCAGTCTGTTTTTTATAATCTGAAGTGGGACATTTATTCAATACAATTTGTGTGTAGCATTGGTTCATTAGGTATTGAAATAGAGATGGACAGTACACAGTGTACCTTCACAGAAACTCTTGTGATTGGTTGGATTTTCTTTCAGTTTTCTTCACAAGCCAATGAATATGCTGGATTTCCATTTGAAAATTTGAATTGACCAATCAAATGTTTTAGAACTGTAAGATATCCGATGGTACACTATTGCTTGGGACCAGATTATAGTGTCAGTTTTAACACTGTTAGAACTGGTTTATCAAGTTTGAAAATACCTTAAATTTAAGTATTGGGACCTAAGATAATGTGAGTATTTAGTGACACGTGTTGGTATTCACAGGTTTCACTGTATCTGCATCTTCTCTAGCCAAGTCCACGTACATCACGTTGCTCTGTACATTGCCTTGGCATACTTCTCTAGTAAAGTTGGAACGTTAATCCTCATTGATGATTGGATGCAGAGACGGCATGCTGCATCCAATCAGAATGCGCATTACGTAGTATTTGGTTTCCCAAGATAGAATGAGTTGTATCGAGTATGCGGGGAAATTCTACCGAAAAGATACAGGAAGAGCACTTTTACGGCCACTTTCGGTGTTCTGATCAATTGAATCAGATTTTGGGACACGCTGTAAGGTCGAACGATAACGAATCGCCTCACGTGTGTGCCGACTTGAGATTGAAGGGGAACAACTCCTGGTGGCAAAAAGTCTCTCGCCGTTAAAACTTCCACTAGGTGGCACAGAGCAGTATTCCTCTGCCACCAGTCAAGAATGTCAAGGCAGCGTAGAGAGCTTCGCGATGTAGTTGACTTGGCTGGTGAAGATGCTGTATCTGGTACTGAGTGAACTAGTTTTCTAATGCAGGGTCAGGTTCATTCAAGTTGGAGATATGACTGTATCGATCCATTAGTGTATTTACACCCTCTGACTGTGATTTCCCACTGATAACCTGCATGATTTGTTCACACTCAGAGGATGCCATTTGTGCATATCTGATACAAATGTAAATTGTAATCTGTACTCTGGGCCTCCATGAATTTGATGAGATTTTAGAGGAGAGATTATTGAGAGGATATTTTCCACTGATAATTGAAGGTTCTACCTCTGAGCCAGGGTCTGATCTGGACATTTAGTTTGGGCACCCATACGCGGCGCAGAATGTGGAAAGTTATAGTGAAATAGGCCGTGAATTGTGAGACTGTCAAAGTTTATGGAAAGCTCTGGGAGTATTGGTCTGAATACAGTGTGACAACTTGATATTTAGCAACATTACTTGCATTATTATTGATTTTAGCATGTCCAGAGAGGGAATTTGCACACAAAAAATTGTTTTTATTTCTTCGTTTGGGCGCCCAAACTCATGGCGTTATGAGCTCAAAAATGGCCTGCATCATGCCCTGAGAGGGAAGTTTTGACAGGGTTCTAGTTCAAGAAGGTGCAAAACAGTGGGAACTGGAAACATTGTGTCCAGCCAGACAGACAGATTCAGTCTCCACTGGTAAAGTCGCTATTAGACTTGTGTATAAATCACCGTTGACACCATCTGGTGACTGGATTGTCTCCACTCACAATCTTTATGATGTGATCATGCTGTGTTATAGGTTGACACAAGATTGATCGTTGGATTAATTATGTATTATATCTTGTGACAAGTCTAGTTTAGCACCTTGCCTGACATAATGATTTTTAATTTTGGTGCTCGAAGTAACCAAAATGTATGCCTGTGCCCTGCAGGGGTCGGCTGTCGTAAATTTTACCGCTGTGATGAAGATATTCCATTAATAACCTGACCGTTGTAGATCCATCCAAAATTGAATTGAAATCACCCTATAGTCTCTGCTCCTTCTCCATCACGTACAAACATGCATATTTGTAATGCTGGGAGTATTGAATGGGACCAATGCGTTTCGCTTGCTTCATGTTGAGTCCTAGTTTGGACACTGCCTTGGAAAGGCCTCAGTCTTCAAGGACAGAGTATCCAGAGGCCTGATTATCAACGAACATAAGTGTACTACCTGGAGCATGCTGAACCATGTGTGTCAACCTTTTCCCTTTTTTTTTTTTTTAAATATTTTGCAAAAGTGGAGGGGGAGAGGATGTCGGTGTCCCCGGCCTGGAAATGATACGGTTTTTGGTTTAGCAAATTCAAAAAAAAAATTTGAAAAAATATTTTTAAAAAAATATGGGGGGTGAGTATTCCACCTGGGGGTACTACCCCTGGGGATTCTATGGGTGCTCCAATGTTAAAATCACTATGATAGAGTTTTGTGTTTAGCTGAAGTGCACATGTACATGTACTTAGAAAGTTTTCTGCAGTTGTCAGCTGCCATTGAATGATTATGAAACTTGGTACACATCTTTCTTATGATTAGGGGATGTACCTGTGCTATTTATGAGATGAAATATTAATTTTTATCGAGCCCGTAGCTTTAGCTGCGGAAAGCTCGATATTATCGAGCCCCTAGATTTAGCTGCGGAAAGCTCGATATTTATCGAGCCCGTAGCTTTAGCTGCGGAAAGCTCGATATAGGTGCCACAATTAAAACTGAGTTTGAATCAGTTTGTGATGTCGCAGTCTTTACCAGTGCACATTATTATGGAGCATTACAGTATGATTGGACACAGTTGTCATTGTATTCTTTTATTTGCATACAAATGTGAGGGTTTACCACACTGCTGGTGTCTTATTGCATACTGGAAATGATAGATTTACTCCAACTATTGCATTATTAGCTTTGTTCGTTCATATATCATCACACACAAAGTTACACCAAGAACGTGCTCCAAATTGCACACCTATTGTTCCTAACTATACATCAGGCTTCGAATTTGACGGCGGCAACGACGGTAATTGCCGTCCGTGCCCCATTAGTTTGCCCACATGCCCTACAAACTTCCACCAAGTACACGGCCACAACACGGCCGCCGTGAAGCCTCAAGTGGCCTACGTGACCCTAAGAATAAAACCAATCTTATTTCCATCATGTGTTCGCGTTTTCTCTCTCTTTATTCTTTGCTTTGGTAATTTCGTTGGAAAAGCAAAGTCATACGGTGATCGGTGGTTTCGTTTACAAATCAGCTTTCCCTCTTCCTGTTACCGTAAACAGCATCGTACAGTTTTACGACATCGGTAATTCGGGAGCCACCTGTTTTTGGTTCGATTACGCTTCAATGGATGGTTCCCGTTTGGCAATCCGGATTACTCTCCCCTTGGTCAGACTACAGAGGGCGGGTCGCTTAGTGCTGTCATTGGATTGAAAGTTAAAGTAAATAATGCGATCATGCCGTCACACGACGTGTTTCTGCGACCAAATCTCGGGAACTGGAGAAGGGGGCTTCAAACACGCGGAAGCTATATGCCTTCTTTCGTATTACTGGATAAGATCTTTTATAATTTGTATATTTACAGACAGTATGTGGATACCTTTTGAATGTTTTACAACAACAACAATAACAAACAGCTGTGAAAATATTGCGATATTATAGGCAGAGTTTGCAAAATATGTGTGAGTTTGCAAAATATGTGTGAGAATAGGATGGGGATATATAAGTCTAGAAAGGGCGTGTGACTATATGAGGCCCATTAAATAATAACCCAGGCTTGGGGAAATTTCATTTTTATTTATTTCATGGCAATATCTTCCATAACACCTGCAAATAAAGTGACTGTAGTGCCCTAAGTATATTAACACATTTGGCCTTAATGCCTGGTCCATTGGCCTTGTTGCCCCCAAAATCTGGTCATTATCCAAGGCCAAAGTGGCCTTGCCCTATTTTCCCCCAAATTCAAAGCCTGATACATGTACATGTATTTATCAGATCTATGCAATGGGTTGTGTAAGCTTACCCTCGAAAAAAATGTAATCTTTATTGGAAGTTATATAATATAGTTCCTCCTTCAATCCAACCTCAACATCACTAATATAGAAATCATATTTCTTAATAAATGTATTGTTATTTTAAATGATGTGCATTGCCAATGATGTGCAACCTCAAATGATGTGCCACCCTGAAGGGCTCAATCTTTTTGCGAAGCTGCATGTTGTTCAAATTATGGCAAATGATAGTTTTCTGTTTAGCAGAATTGTACATGTAGGCCTCTACATGTACATAGAAAGTTTGCTGCAGTTGTCAGCTGTCAATGGATGATTACGAAACTTGGTACACATGTTTCTTATGATTGGAGGATGCGCCGGTGCTATTTATGAGATGAAATATTAATTTGTTTCCAAATTATGAGGTTTTGGACTTAGTATTTTGCCAATGATAATCCTACACAGGATTGATCTATCTGGCAGTAATCCCACATGGGACTGGTGTTATTGTCTGTACCAAATCATTTATTCCAGACTTTATTGTCTGTACCGGATCATCTACGTCAGACGTTATTGTCTGTACCACATAATCTGTTAGTTGTTTTTGTCTGTACCAGATCATCCATGTCAGACATTGTCTATACCAGATGTGCATGTGTTCTTTGTGACATGAAATATTAAGTATGGCTAAATTATTGCGGTTTAGACTTCATACTTTTCCAATGCTAATGTTTTTGTTAGGTAAAAATTTACATAGAAATTTACATTACACCTCTACATAGAAAGTTTGCTGTACATGTATGCTTTCAATACTGCCGCAGCTTCAGCGGATAATCCCACAAGGCGAGATGTTGAGGTTCTCAAAACGCTTGTTCCTCTTTGGCCCGATCTCGGTTGAATAATAGAAATTGTAAATTCTTTTGCCATCTTATTTTCTTGGTATTTGTATGTATGTGTGAATCACAGGAGTAGATACTAGTTAGGGAATCGATCAATATTGATATGAGATTACTCGGATAAGAAATGTTAATGGGACACATATTTTGTATAGGACTTCCCCTCACCTTTTATTGGTACTTGGAAATTGGAAATTGAAATGAAAGTTTTATAACTAGTTGGGCCTTAATGTCCCGCGATACCGATGCTCTATGACAGTGAATAATTACCTTTAATTAACGTAAATGACACTGAATGATGTGTTAATTATCTGGCCATGCTAACAATTCATTATTACTGGACCCAGCACCAGCCGGGCCCCGCTGTTGATATCAGGTAATTATGATCTTGCAGACGTTTGGCTGCCGTCTTTAATTGATAATCTATATGGAGGTATCCCCCTTAACTGACATGCAAATCTTTAACTACAGGTCTCGTGTTCTAATGAATTCTTAGGTCGGCGTGTTTTAAATGGCTTCAATCATGCTATTTCTCTTCCTGTCTCGCCATAATGCACCTTTTTTTCTGCCATCATCATTGCTGCATACTTTACGTCAAACAAAGCAAATTGAGACGCTGGAGAAAAAGTGCTAAAATATTTACACCAAAACGTAATTATATGGCAAAAGTGGTCAAATATTTTGGTCTGGAGCTCGTACATGTTGCTAATATTCCTGCAAATAAGAAATAAATTGAAGTTGTAGATTCTTCTGCTCTCTCGGACCCAACTCAAAATAGCTAGATTACCGGTACAAACCGAATTTGTTTAAAGAATTTAGACAATTTGTTTATAACAGTATACCTGTAATTCAACAAACAAATGTTATGGTCAATTCTTCCTTCACCCAAAATATCTTGTCAATAATTAACTACATTGTTCATACAGGTGTTGAATGACATGGAAACATCCTGGGATTTCAAACATTTTCTAGGCATGGAAAGTCCCGGAAAATGAAATTTAATATTACTGTATATATTTTTAGAGATAAAAAGAGGTGTCAAACCGAATTGACCATGTAAAGAGACTGTTACGTACTTCAATATATGTGTTTGTGGATGTAACCAAAGAAAATAAAATTTAAATGTGACCCTATTTTGCGATTTTATCTCAATAAAACTGAGTAAAAAGGGTCCTGGAAAGTCCAGGATTTGATTGAGGCAGAACTGTACAAACACTGGTGGTGGTGGTTTTGTTACTTTTGTTTGATTATATGATGGTTTATACCATGAAGATATCCAGTTAGACCAAAAGTTGTTTCACTTTTTTTTTTTGGGGGGGGGTTCCAAGGAAATGTTGTTGTGACTACTTCTTGCTTCTACGGTAGATTGTTTGAAGCAAAAGTTGATATCATAGCTAAGAGATAGGGCTAATCAGACCATTAACCATGTCTTAGTAAAGACAAAGTATTAAAGGGGATTGAAAGTGTTTAATTGAAGACTTTATCATGGATCATTTATCTGTATTAAATAGGCTTATCCCTGGTTTCTCCTATTAATGTGTTGTTACATCTGGACTTTTAGAGCAAATTTTAACTTGAAGCATGGCGTATTTTGATGCGATGAAGAATCGTCGGTATTCCTGGGATGGCGGGATTACTGTCCCCTTACCCTAATTAATAGCTATGTCGGCGTATCTACAGCCAAAGGTTATGTATCAGACAAAGGGGAATTGACAGTGTAATTACTGTCTTTATCTTAACACTTACTCACAAAATAGGGATTAATCAATCAGGGAATAGATCAGGGACATGATCGAGATGACGGAGCGCTTTATTATACCACCTCTGATATATGACATGGAGAAAACTTTATGCACAATATTACATCTTCATGTCATAATATGCAACTTTTAAAGATGTCAAAGTTTGGAAAATGTTGACTGAAAACAAAAAATAACTATTTTGAGACTTTCACCCTGTTTCTTTATATACTTTCTTGAGGTTCAGGTAATTAAATCCATACATGTATGTCTGATTATCTTCCGGGATAAAGGTCTTTACGGAAGTGTGAAGTTTATTTTGTCATGTTATATAAATGATCTATAATTTTGGTGCTTCATTGTCTCTCTAAACTATCCATATCTCATAGAAAGCATTTTCAGAAGCGATCACTGTGGTGTACCGACCTGAATGTGCATTTTATCAGAATTTGTCACCACTTGACAAGTTAGAAGCGAGTTAACAGTATCAATAACAGTGTTAAGTTAAAACCAAGTTTTGCGGGAAAATTTATGCCTGCGATCAGAGAAACATTGGTGTATCACGATATCGGTGTCAACTGAAATCCCCTGCCCCCAGTCTTTCATCAGCTCTCACAAATCCGTCCTAGTGTGCTCCATCCCTTTGAGATGCTATCGCAGGCTTTAGGTGTACTCTTTCTCACATAAAGACTCTGGCAGGCCGATAATTATGGGAAATAACGACCATAATCGCGGCCGCCCTTGGTCGGATTCTCATCAAAAATGGAGATGGACTGTACCTATTGGGACCCAAATCCAGAGCTGAGTCGCTGAGTTTGTCAGCATTTAGATCCGGGGTGAGCGGGGATCGTCCGAAGTAACGTATAAATTCTCACTGCATATCAAGAAGGCGCGGATGACTAAAGACATTAATGTTCTGCCCATAACTCAGCCACCTATATCAGCTTTATAACTGCTGTCAAATCACACCCTTGTGTATACAATCAATAGGAGGTGTTTGCAAATCAAAACCCCTCGCTGCCCACTTTGGTTAGATTTGCTCGATTCTAAATGGGAAGCTTAGGTAGTAAATGTCAAGTTTTTCTCTTCCAACTTCCACCTGCTTCAAAATTAGGTGAATTATGCTGATTCTGATTGTAAAAGCCATTCTTGTTCACTCGCTATGGTGTATCCATTAACCCCCACTTGTCACCAATAGAACTTTATATTCAGTTTTAATTTTAATTCCTTCTATTTTATATTTTTCCACTTGAAAGATCAAATTTTCAAGTATTCTGCAATTGACTGAAAATTTTCAACTTTTCAAGGAAGAAATTTTGTCTTATTTCTGATGATCAAATAACATGTCTGTATATTATTACTTTTACTAAATTTATTCAACTCTTATGTTGTGGATCTTCATGAAGCCTACGCTATTTCATTCTAGTGCCTATAATTTCAGGTATACCTCAAACTCATGGCAATGAAAAAACCTGTTGATTTGGAGGTTTGGGGTTGTCTATTAACTTCAGTTCTACAAGTGATATCTCCACTTCTAGGGTATGGATTGTGACCAAACTTTGGGTATCCAGTCCTACCTCAAACTTGAAAGTAAGAAAGAAACATCTGGATTTTGAGGACAAATTTCATGATCAACTGGAGTCTAAGATTTCTCAAATAAGAAGCTGTCATCGTACACCAAACTAATGCTTATATTTGCTAATCCGTACCAAAATTGAAATATTGGAATGCAAATACTAAATCTGGTATGGTCACCGTGCAGGTGTAAATTATTTTTTTATATATTTTTTTTTGCAGAATATTCCTCAGAGTTACATGTATCTCCATTGATTAAGATGAGTTTTATGAACTTGAAATTTTTCTGTTTTCGTTGTTGTTATAAAACACTGTTGAAATAATATTCCAGATTTGGGGCATGCCAATTTCTATAATTTGATGTAAACACGTCTCGATGAAAACAGTGCTAAAGAGATGGATAGCTGAAGTAATGGATAGAATAAGTTCTCAGTGCTTCAAGAGGTCTAATTCATAAACCAATTATTGTCTCCACATGTCATCGATGTCTGTTGACAAGGCTCATCTTACATATAACGGTTATTCTGGAGATTGAAGAAAAACATATTAGGCTTGCCTGTGTAAATCGAATGGACTGAAAATGACAGCCTTGTCTTGATGGAATCATTTGTGCCAATCGAAAACGGAGGAGGAAAAAAATTGATCAAATCATCTAGTCAGCATCTGTCATATTCCATTCACCCCCTGATGGAATTATGGGCATTTTTGTCAGATTTGATGGCGTTTGTGATGATAGCCCGGTGTGATTTCCCGACCCTGGCCTACGGGGGACGCTACATGAAACGCTAAAGTTATCATCAGACATTTGAATTCATGTCATACAGGCTAGGAACACATGCTCCATTTGACATAATGTAATTTGCATTCCCCCTAGAAATACATTTTCCCTCAAGGGCTCATTGCAAACGACTTGCATGGACAAGAAATGCTTTGAATTGGCCGGGGAGAAAAAAAACGTAATACAAGATCGGCTGTGGCAATTATGTGGACTATCCGGTTCATCCTATTTCGAGGAACATCATATTTCCATGAAACCCGTGAAAAGTGTTCTTATCTCAGCCATCAATACAATATGTTAGCGACAGAGTGTCCTGAATTTTTAATATTTCAATTTCGAGGACTAGCACCTTTCCTGCGAGTCAGCAGTTTATCAATGAAGGCACATCGTCTGCTGTGTCTGACTGTAGCTGACAGCCATGGCTGACAGAAGAGCCAGACTGGAAATGATGGCTGAGGAGATATAATAAAACTGGCAGATCTGACAGTCATCAAGCAGCAGTAATCGAGAATATATATCTTTTACATAATACGATACATACATGTACCAGTACATCATTTCTTAGTTTCAATTATTTAGAGGCTAATTTCAGGAACTAATTTTATCAATCTGCTTAAGAGGTATCGTTACCTTTAGTATGGCAGAAATCCGCTATGTATCTCATAAAGCCTGTAAATTTATAGGCTAATGAACATTCATATCAATTAAGGTACAGAGTATAGCGTTGGGCACTTCGGTTCTCGTCAGATCACCGAAGTTAAGCAACGTTGAGCTCGGTCAATTACTAGGTGACCGGGTGCTGTACTGACTGGGCTGATCAGTGCTCAGGATAATAGGAACTGTGGACACTCTCGTCTTCTGGCACATGTAGGCACTGTCGTGATATGACTGAAAAAATGTTGAAAACGATGTTAAATCCTACTCACTCACTCATATGAATTAAAAATGACTATGAACTTTTATTTCCAGTGAAACTGACATCAACAGTTAAAATTTCAGCTGTCTAATGGAAAAACTCAAATGTTCAGCCTCTTTGGATTTGAAGTTTTCTCATTGAACGTGCGATTTTGGCACTAGTCTTTATTTCCAGCTCTCCAGTCGAAATATCTCATTTATTGGTACTCTATTTCTTCTAATTTTTCGAACAGTATTTTTACAGTAGAAGCAGAAAAAAAATCTTTTATGTCAACTGTGGCATGGATATGTTATTGATCCCAAGAGCTGAAAAGATAGCTAGTGAAATTTGTAGAATGTTGAAAAAATTTCTCTCCACATATGCCTTCAGTTAAGTTTTGCCATCTGAGAAATTAGAAGAAATAGGTTATGCTCTGTTTTCAAGTAGTACTACAATTGTAAGACTGTTATTTAGGGAACTTTACCATCAAGTTTTTTGCAAGCAAAGGTAATCAGGTTAGGGCAATCCCGCACTCCAAAATGGAGGTAAAAAAGGTTGTTTTTGCTCATCAGTTCACATATTGAATTCAGCAAAATACTCTTGAGGCACACACAGACATATTTATCCACATCAAATGGTAGTAAGAAAATAAATTGTCATCTATCCGATTTGCATAATAATAGGACAAACAACTGTCATGCTGTTTACATGTAAACAATATTGACTGGTTCTTCAAGTGGCAAATTAATTTTAGGAAACGGAATAATAGATAAATTAATGTGCCTGAAGTTTTGAAGGATGGGTTAATTAGGAATCAAAAATCATTGAGCAAAAACGACCCTTTTTACCTCCATTTTAGAGAGCGGGATCACCCTAACCTGGTAATGAACCCCGTTAAAATATGACCTAAATGTCTCTCCAATATTAGCAGATCTGAGTACTTGCATAGAACAGACATTGATCAGTGATTGACCAGTCATAAACACTGTTTCAAGGCAGAGAGAACCTAATGGCAACTTTCCTAATACAGGCGAGCTCTGCTGACAGGTGAAGTGTCCACAAATTAACTAAAGCTTGTCTTGATTTGTCGGTGTGGTTCATTTGACCTTTGGTTATGACTTAATAGGACACAAAAGAGATAAGCCCCATATGTTAAATAAATGAACATGTAGTTTTCAAACCAAGTAGTAAAGCGACATTTTGGTCTGATTTCAGTCAGATTGATAACCTTGTTGAAATGCTTCTGTCTATGATCATTCAACATCTAGACATGTTGTGTAGACATGTATGATTAGGAGTCTGTCCATGACAGAATGGCTTTCTAATATGCAAATGTTTGTGCAAAGTATTGAATTTACAGATGTAATGGCTGCCAATGTTAGGGTATTGTAAGATATTTGCTACAAAGGACCACTGGACCAAGGGCTGAGGAATAGAACCATAGGACCAAGGGCTGAGGAATAGAACCATTGGACCAAGGGCATTTGGGGGAGCCGAATAGAACCATTGGACCAAGAGCTTTTGGGGAAGAGAAATAGAACCATTGGACCAACGGGTTTTGGGGGAGAGGAATAGAACCATTGGACCAAGGGGGTTTGGGGGAGAAGAATAGAACCATTGGAACAAGGGGTTTTGAGGGAGAAGAATAGAACCATTGGACCAAGGGGTTTGGGGGGCGAGAAATAGAACCATTGGACCAAGGGCTTTGGGAGGAGAGGAATAGAACCATTGGAACAAGAGCTTTTGGGGGAGAAGATTAGAACCATTGGAACAAGGGCTTTTGGGGGAGAAGAATAGAACCATTGGAACAAGGGCTTTTGGGGGAGAAGAACAGAACCATTGGAACAAGCGTTTTGGGGGGAGAAGAATAGAACCATTGGAACAAGGGCTTTTGGGGGAGAAGAATAGAATCATTGGAACAAGGGCTTTTGGGAGAGAAGAATAGAACCATTGGAACAAGAGCTTTTGGGGGAGAAGATTAGAACCATTGGAACAAGGGCTTTTGGGGGAGAAGAATAGAACCATTGGAACAAGGGCTTTTGGGGGAGAAGAACAGAACCATTGGAACAAGCGTTTTGGGGGGAGAAGAATAGAACCATTGGAACAAGGGCTTTTGGGGGAGAAGAATAGAATCATTGGAACAAGGGCTTTTGGGGGATAAGAATAGAACCATTGGAACAAGGTCTTTTGGGGGAGAAGAATAGAACTATTGGAACAAGGGCCTTTGAGGGAGAAGAATAGAATTGGAACAAGGGATTTTGGGGGAGAAGAATAGAACATTGGAACAAGGGCTTTTGGGAGAAGAATAGAACTATTGAACAAGGGCCTTTTAATTGGGATTTTGGGGGAGAAGAATAGAACCATTGGAACAAGGGCTTTTGGGGGAGAAGAATAGAATCATTGGAACAAGGGCTTTTGGGGGATAAGAATAGAACCATTGGAACAAGGTCTTTTGGGGGAGAAGAATAGAACTATTGGAACAAGGGCCTTTGAGGGAGAAGAATAGAACCATTGGAACAAGGGATTTTGGGGGAGAAGAATAGAACCATTGGAACAAGGGCTTTTGGGGGAGAAGAATAGAACTATTGGAACAAGGGCCTTTGAGGGAGAAGAATAGAACCATTGGAACAAGGGATTTTGGGGGAGAAGAATAGAACCATTGGAACAAGGGCATTGGCAGAAAGGAATCTAATCATCTAATCCTGATTGATTGGATTCTGTGTTCATGTCTCATCTTATTATTTCATGTCTACACTGTATGCAAAAGAAATTCTTTCAGATATTGCTATCTGCTTTATGAAATTACATCTGCCTATTCTGACCTCCTTGTTAGTGTTTTCCCCCCTCTTTTGTATTTATTGATGCCCTCACCCCAATTCCTCCAATAATTGGTAATGCTGGGTCTCCATTTGTGCCTTGGCTACTAAAATTACTCCTGGCTGTTGAATTTCATTTCCAATAACAAAATCTGACGTTATTCTCCGCTGAAGATTAACTTTTTTATGGCTGTGATCTGTTTTTGTCCTTATCTGATTCATCCAGTAAAACATCATTCTGCAGATTGCCCTCGGTAACTAGAGGATATTGTTCCATTTCTAATTAGTATAGACTTCCATTCGTGTCAAATTGAATTTCCCATTCTGGACAAAATGACTGTTTCAACAGGATTTTCCTGCTTCTTGAATTTATTTCCCGTATTGGTTTCTAATTTTTGCCACGGCTTTTGTGTTTTTATTGTGAAATACTGCAATGTGAATTGAAATTGACTACACAATTAACAGGTTTCCGGCTTTGTGTGTTTTTTTCAATGAACTGTTTTGAAGCATAGATGATTTTGTTGCATCTTTCTGCTGGGGGTTATTGTAAAATTGCACTCTGTCTCTCTGTGTGACATACATGTTGTCCACCGACATCAAAATAACTGTATAATCTGTTAATTGATTTCACCAATTCTCAATTTTGTTTTTCATTTTTTTAATTCCGATGCCAACCTCATCAAGAAACGTGTGATAGTTCTAATGTGTTTGACATGTCCAACATTACATCATCTACAAACTTGGCAGAGAGACATGTGATAAGTTGCTCTACAGGATCCCTATTCAGGACATTGTATATCTCCCTGTTGGGGTTATTAATGAAATATGATAATGTTAATTCTTTTGTGGATGACTGCTAAATGTCAGAGAGTACATGTATGACATATAATGGCTGTCTTTTAACTTCGTTTCTTTCTATGGATTTTTCCAAAATAATTTGAGCGGAGGTTCAAGACTGGCAGTACAATTGGAACATTGGAATATCTGGCTTGAATTCATAGATCCTTGCAGTTGGAATTTTCTGAAATACGTTATGCAGAGGTGCAAAACTGGCTTGAAATTCACCTGATTGTGAGAGGGGTAGGGCCAATGACTCCAGAGAACCTGAGAAATGAATGCTCCCTATGATCCTTCTTCATCAGGTCTGGGCGGTCGTTTATCATCACGCTATCATGAAGGTTAGGGCAAGTAATTGTCGGCAACCTTACAGCGATCTCATCTGTCAGCGATTTTCTTCTGTCAAACTTATCTCTAGGTGGTTGTGCACCCACTTGGATGCTGGCTTCATATGCCAGCACTGTTGTAAATTCATCTGACATTAAGGTTTCGATTCGAACCCTTTATTGAAGTTTCGTACTGGTACTATTCTTTGGAGATAAATCCCATGTGTATGGGGAAAAGTTTCAATATAACCTTTAATTGACTTATGTAGTTTCATGTACATGATCACTTTTGTCACAATCCTTCTCATTATTTCATCTGATATGTGATGTTATTACAAGAAAAACTCCTTTGCATGTGATGGTACATTTAATAAACCTTTTTCCTGGTTTTTTCCAATCAAAACCTGTCAAATCTTTTCTTGAAGTCGATACTGAAAATCAGCCTCAAAAAATTTTGGATGATCAAATGTATAAAAATGGAGATATGATAGATCAAGATGTGCTCCCTGATCTATATTTTTTCAGGCATTTTTTGGTAAGATTTTCTCTTGTAGCAAAAATATGACACCTCAAACCAAAATTACATTTCCACACAATATATTAGGAAGTTTTATTATTTTAAAAAACCAAGAATGGTTTTGATTTGAGGGTTGATATTTTCGTTAGAAAAGAAAATCTTTCCTGGAAATGCCTCAGAAATACCAGATGAAAACCGGAGCGGTTGAATTCCCCAGAAAAAAGTGATTTGACTTGGAAACATTCAGGGTCTGGCATGGAAAGCAGTCTCATGCAAGATCCTGTGGCAAGGTCAAGTCTGTTCAGAAAGGAAATTTTGAATTTGACTTTTGACTTTTGAGGAAAATATTTCATTCTGCAGATTGAACAGAAAGATGAATGCACATGGAAAAATAGTTTGGAGATATGTTTATGTACATGATTGGTGAACATTTACCACAAAGTAGCAATATGCAGAATCTACTGATGACAACTTTGTTTGATCTCAGTAGCTATATTTGGTTGACCCCATCGTGTTGAATGAAACTGATCCTGTACATCACAAGGTTGGTTGTCATGTTGTACTGGAAAAGTTTTGAAACACTCCGCTCCTGGTCTGAAAATTGTAATCTGTGATAGAATTATCCAAATGTTGCAGTTCATCTGGAACCTGAGGCCGTGGAAGGTCCCCTGGGATGTGCTAACTTGGCTGGGATGTGCTTATTATGTCGGATGCCACATGCTGCAGTGGTTAATATTCGAGGCAATTGAAAGTTAAGAAGGATATACGGGCCATAGATTATAGGTTGGTAGTAAGTGGGAATAGCCTCCTATGAAGTGAACCTAAGTTCCATCAAGTGTCCTTATAGGCTTTGATACCAGATCATCTCAGTGTGGGAAAGAAAAGTTGAAGTTTTGGTTCGTGGTGGCAAGGGAAAAAATAATATCACCAAGTAGATGTAGAAATATTGTTGACTTCACTGATTGTGACGTGTTGTCTGGATTTTATGTGTATGTGTGAAAGAGGATTGTATTCAGATGTATGATTTTCAGAAAATATTATAGTACTTAATGTTGCATACCATCATATTTTTGTAGAAGCTTCATAACATGTTTTACTTGTTAATTTGGTAGATTCATCATTCAGAAAGTATGACTGACAAGGTTTACCTCCCCTTCACTTTCATTTCTTCAATATTTTACTTTCTTGATTAATGTAAAAATTGTCTAGCCTTCTCTAAAAACAGTGTACTTTTTGACATAGGAAAATGAAATACAGTTCATACTAGAATACAAGTAAGCTATTTCAATAGTTTACAGTCAATTAGGTGAAATTGTACAGTGGGAGGGAACCTTTTATTAACCAATGACCTCTCCTTAGAAATGACATACATTGGCAAGCTTTAGCCATTGGAAAGGTATGAAATGGTTTCAAGGTGAACACATTTTGCTCACACTTCATGATACAATTTCCTGATGATGGATTGACCATCCATGCAAAGTGTTTCTCCAGCTGATGGCAAAGGGGAGGCAATCTTGTAACCAGAGCCAGTGCCCTCTATCTCATTGAAATACAAATTATTTTTTTTTTAAATTTCCTGATTTGGTTCAATGTCACACTCAACTTTGTTTCACTCATATGGTGACAGTCATTTTGAATGATGGAGGAAGCCGGACTACCCGGAGAGAAGCACTGCCCGTCGGCAAGTAACTATCAGGATATGACTATTCATTAATAGAATTAAATATTGTAATTCAATGAGATAGAGGGCACTGGTGTTCCATGAATTACAAGATTTGCTCCCCTTGCCATCATCGTCGGATTTGTCTATTACTAAGCAGAGCAGTTGGGTACAGGATTCCACAGCTAAACAACATGTTGTATACTGTTTGTTTTTGTTGAATAGTTAAGTATTTAGCTTGTTCATTCTACCATAAGATAGATTGGATACATTTTCCATGTCATATGCAGATAGTTCATGCTTCCTCTATTGATCAAGATCAATGAAGACTGTGTTGTTTAGCCAAATGCAGTCAAAGGGTTACACAGACAGGAGGTTACAAACTCTGACAAAGGAGAAAGACCCATGTTAGCAACCTTAAAACCTTTGATCTTTCATATGGTATCTTTCTCTTTCTGAGGACTGCACTGCGGTGGTCTAATGGTCAGAGCGTCAGCCTCGTAAGCGGTAGGTACTGGGCTTGATCCCAGGCCGGGTCATACCAAAGACTTGAAAAATGGAACTTGTTGCTTCCTCACTTCCACTGAGCATTAAGAGGTTAGAACAAGGACTGGTTCGCTCGGTGTCAGTATAATGTGACTGAGTGGGGTGTCATGTCTGCCTACGGCATGATATTTCAGTGGGACAGCACTATAAAATGGCAGCATTAGATCTGCTCTGTTACAAGTAGGTACCACGGCCTCCCCTCCCTTCCCTTCCCCGTCGTGATATAACTGAAAAAATGTCGAAAGCGACGTTAAACCCTATTCACTCACTCACTCACTCACACTCTTTCTGAGGTGATATCATTGGGAGTCTTCCACCTTGATGACTTCTCAAGTTTATATGGAATTGAAACCGTCAAACTAGGACTTGGATCTCACTGTTGACCAATTGCTGAGTCCTCATTTTCCCTTCGGCTGTAGTAAACTATCTTCACGTTTCAGGTTAAATACTACACAAACTTTCTATCATTTTCCTTGACCTACTGAATGAGGTAAATACTTCATGATGTCATATAGCCTATCAAGATATGAGATTGCCAACAGTGAGGAATTTCTTTGGTTTCCAAATATGGCAAGCTGTGGTCATATTGCTTCTCAAATGGGAAATGTTACATTCGTATCCTTCAAGTAGTCAATCTCCTAATATGGAGCACAGAATATTTATAGAGCTATGACATCACCAGATTGAATTCTGATGAGAAAATGTGTGATATTCAACCATGGTGATTGATCAGTGTTGAACTTGGCTATGCGAAGATGTAGTAAACTAGCACCAACCAATGTTACGTGAGAGCTATGTCGGTCAAAATTGATAGCCTTTGCCCTATTAAAATAATCTGACAATTACCAAAGAAATATTGATCACTTGGGAATATTAATCATAAAAGGTGTACCAGGATTGACATAGACCCAGCCTGTGTTTCTGGGTTTCAATCTGCTACTGTTTGGCAGAGTTTTGACTTCCAGGTGCCTCCTGTCTGCTGTTTGGCTTCAAGTCTCGACCCTTGCCCCCTGGTGTCACTTTCTGTAATCCAATATCTCCCTGGCAAATATAGAATTTGATTTATCGTTTTAGCACAGTGGCTCATCTGATAAAGGCTTAGAACTGACAAATTCTATTCTTATTTTGTCTGCTCTGTATTGGATGCTTTTGGAAATGTAGAGAACAATTTACCAGGCGATATTTGATACAGCGTAGCTCTGTTTTCTTGTAAGTCTTCCAACGATCATAGATATGCATCTTGATGCCTTTGATCTTCTGAAGCACAAGTGAAATTTGTTTTTGGACTTGAATGGTATATGCCAATTCTTGAAGGGGTAAAAATAATATAATGGAAAAAGGCAATTCGACCACAATCTATTGCTGCAAACAGCTGTCATTTTTTCTTCAAACAAAAATCAGCCATGATGTAAAGCCCATATTATTGTGTGTTCGCTAACTGCACTATTACATAGTTGAGATGATGTATTCTTGAAGAAAGAAATGTTGACTCTTTGACCCGAGTTAATTAATTAGACATGAGCATATATGACTATTTTGAAATTAATACTTTAGTTTGGTTTAAAATTTCTGGTTGGATCAATTTGGCCATTTTTACAGGGCAGTGATTATGAGCACTAGCAACGTAATGGCCCACTATGCAGGCATGCAATCTAATTAAAATTAAATCCTATCTGCTCCCCATTTGGATACTGTCGCTTGTAAGATCGAACAGACTTGCAGTAACTCGCGTGTTAACCAATCCCGAGAACGTTTCATAGTTCTTTGAAGGGAACATTGATGACAAAGAATTTTTGGTTGGCTCAGCCGAAATATCCGGCTCGCTGGCGGGGTGTCTTTTCATGTTGCCGCGGTCCCGACATTGTGGCGCCATAATACGGGGTAAATATATGGACTGATCTTTGGTGTAAACATCGGGGTAAATGATCCACAGTTAACCTATCTCCCCTCCCCGACCGCAAATGGATGAGTCCAGATGCGACCATGATGTCATAATGCTATCAAATATCCATATATGGGCGCTCAGAACACCAAATTCAATTGAAATACGTAAGATCCTATATAGCGACATGTACCATTGGGGAGCATTGATAGGATATTAATTTATTAAGATTGGCAGGTCACAATTTAAATTCATATTCATGAATAACCTTCACCGATTTGATCATTTACAATTTTGATACTACAGAAAGTGAATCGTATTCGGTGCCCTCAATATCTCCTTAAACCCTTGTTTCAAAACACAGTCCATGCAATGTCACTATTATTATATAAAAAAACAGACATTTCTTTTCAGATTGAAAGATATAGAAGAACAGGATATACATTGTAGATACACTTTTCAATAATTTGGTAGTTTAAAGTATCTGTGTACTTCTCCCAAACGATTCTAGGTAAACAATTCACAAAACTGCTTTATGATTATCCACACCTTGGTCAACTTATGAGGATATATGATTCACTAGGCAATGCTTTGGACTGGTATCAACACTGTCATTAAAGGGGTGCGGACGGGAGCCCTTACAGGGTTCCCGCGGTCATGGAAATCCTGGAAAGTCATGGAATTTGAAAATTGATTTTCCAGGTCTTGAAAGTCATGGAATTTTGTGTCTGGTCATTGAACTTTGTGAGAGGTCATGGAAAAAATAAATGGGACTTGAAAATGTCAGCCAGGTCAATATTTCTCTTGATTTTTTTCACCGAAAAGATGATTTTCCTGGACCAGCGGATGTTCTATCTGCTGAATGTTGCGTGTGGTCCACGAATGCGATCAAGTGTGCATCAGGGGAGGTAACTTTGGTCTTCAAATTCTCTTAAACTCCCAGCATGCATTTAGGAGGAAATGGCTGTTCTCAAATTGCATCAGTGTAAGAAGAAATGCCATGAAAATTCTCTTCTCACTCATCATGGCTGTGGACTGATTTTCTCGATGCCCCCATTATCCATAGAGAATTTCTGATAGGTCATGGAAAAGTCATGGAATTTGTCCATAAAAGGTCATGGAAAGTCATGGAATTCAATCTGAATTTCTGTGCATGAACCCTGCCTTAAGGTCAGGAGCCAATAGAACAGGAGCAGAACAGGAGAATATGGACATGAGCCAGGAAGGCTTATTCCAAAAGTGGACACGAGCCCACAACTATATATTTTGACTTGGTGAATATCGGACAAATACTTTTTAAAACAAAAATGTTAACAAATGTGGGATGAACAGTTTGGCATGAAAATTTTAATAAATTTTAAAAAAAAACATGAAAGAAAATAAAATCGAAAAAATCTTATTTTTTCTCTAGAAGATTGAAAAATGAGCCGACAACTGTGTTATCATTGAGATGTTTTGGAAAATATATGGTAAAAGCAAAATGTGAAAATTGACTGTCCAACATGTTAAGATGTGTGCTATTGTACTTTAGTTTGCTATTTAAGAATATGCTAAGACTTGCAGTAAAATATGGTAAAAGCAAAATATGAAATCAAAAGAACCAACGATTAAATACTTATCTATTTCTTATTTTTTTTTTCTGATTATTATTATTGTTCCGAATCAAAATATATATTTTTCTCATGAAATTTAATAAACACCTGAAAAATAATCCCTTTTTTTTTTAAATAAAATTATTTTTTCTTGCGTCAAATTGTTTGTGTCACATTTGATCAAATTTACACATTACATATATTTTCCGATATTCCCTAATCAAAATATATAGTTGTGGGCTCACGTCCACTTTTGGAGCGGGTCGTTGGGTGGGTTCAGGTTCCTGTTGCTTCAATGCATTTTGCTGCGAAGCAACAGAAACTTGATAATGTGATGTCTAGCACTGTAATATCACTTGTCTTTATTGCACCATGTAAGTGTCCTGTCCGTGTGTTGTTCACTGTCCTCAGTGTTTTATAGGGTGGATGGAGGGTGTCTGGTTCCATGCTGCTTCAAAGATTTCTTCTTTGAAGTAGCAGGAACACAACTGGGCTGGGTGGTGGTTAATTGGTTCGTCACTATATACCTGAAATATTGTTGAAAGCGACGTTATATTCTATTCACTCACTCCACTTTTGGAATAAGCCCATTGGGCTCATATACATAATAATAATATCTTTATTTGAAGAGGGTAATACACAGTCAGTTTCTACAAGAATCTGTTCCTTAGTGGCCCTCATCAACAGTTAAACATGAACATGTATCAGAATAAGGGCTCCTGTC
>JAVTVY010048428.1:0-22215 GCA_036873755.1 Hanleya hanleyi | reverse complement strand
AGAAATAAAGCCCAGATATTATGCCTAGGTACTGGACACCGAATTCGATAGAGAGCATCACTGATGGTAGCAGAAGCCCCATACCCATTCCAAATCCACAGAGTACAGTTACAAATTATACTGTAATGCTCATTCGTTATCGCTATTACCATTGCTATGATGAAAGTCGCATAGCCAAAGAAAAGAAGACCAAATCCAAAATATGTCGACTGAAACCAGTCATATATAATGCCGATCGAAATCGTCATGGCGATCAATATCACTGTCAGCAAATAAACCAGGTTTAGAGGTTGATCCATGTCTTCAGCTTTGATAATTGTTAACTCACTAGCGTAAAAAAATAGAGGGCCAAAACAACAAGTTGAAATATAAAGATTGAAACATTTTTCTTATAAACGCCCAAGCCGAAACGCAACTTAATTCAACGACAGTGAACTCTTTTCAGTGAGTATTCATTCAGAATCGGACAAAATCATAACGATAGTCCTGCAACACCGTCGAAGCTCCACACAACAACAACCACGCACGACGGGTAAATCTAAATCTGACCATAACTTTCGTAACCATTCGATTGTGCAAAATCAAAATTATGCTATTTGGGTAGACATGAACGAAATCAAGGGCGAATGCAGATTTATTTGAAATTAGAATATTCTGTGCAAAGACAAACACCGTGTTGAACCATGGAGGTCAACGAGAAACCAACCCATCATCAGTCCTGCTTGAGTCACTGAGTGTGGACAGCGAGACAAGCCAGACTCGACACATGATCAAGCGAGCTTTTTTGTCGAAGGAAAGGTGTGGGGGGGATTGGCTGATGGGTCGGCATGAAAATCGTTTATTTGGAGGGAAAAACCTGATGAAAATTCATGAGATCTACTGGATGTCATCGATACTGAAGTACACGATACCCTACTGAAAGGAATTCGCTTGCAGACGTACCGTAGCACATGACAGCAAAGTAGTACGCGAGTGACGTCAGAGTGAAAATAATCAATGTTTCAGTGTATCTTCAGTCGAAAAGCCCTACAAAATCTGAATTATTTCCAGAATAAAGTAGCAAAACAGAAGTATATAATGAAAAGAAAATCAACTGTTTCTTAACGAACACCATGAATATTTGATCTCGCGGGGTGAGAAAATTGGCAATACCCCACTCGATGAAATATTTGTGGTATTCGTCAAGAAACAGTTGATATCCTCTATGTACTCATCTGCCAGGAAATATTGGCTTCGGACTATGAGCGAATGGTACTGGAAATATAAATTTAATAGTAGACAGCACGAGTTCGAGTTGAAGTAATGGTCGAAACATGTATTACATGCTTGTAGAAAAGGTGTGTAGGTGCTGCAAACTATATACACGTGCATATTAATTCTCATATCATGCCTACAGTAATGAAATAAATCTTAACAGGCCTGGGAGAGGCAGGAATAAAAAAAAAGACACAACAGAACCATTTATGCGTTTTACTGGTGGTTCGATAGTGTGATAGGACTGATAAAAAAGTTAGCATTTTAGATTCAACGGCTGGAGAGGGCAAAGGGCTCCCAAGGTTGAAAATTATGCCTCTGAAATCCCCCAAATTTCACTCTTAGTCACTTTCAACAAAACGGAAACTTGTAAATGGCTAATAAACCCAAGCCTATCTCTGGAAACTTTATAACAAGTAGTAATAGAAATGAAAGGAGTGCAATTGGTTTGGATGTATGCTTTAAAGATGTGTATACTATATACATGTTATGTAGATAATTGATTGGTAGGCTCACTTTAATATGAATGTGCAGTTCAAGAAGTTCAGGAAATATTGACTTCGAAATATGAGCGAATGGTACAGGAAATATAAATGTTACAGTAGACAGCAAGAGTTCGAGTTGAAGCAATGATCAAAACATGTATAAAGTATTACATGCCTGTATAAAAAGTGTGTTGGTGCTGCAAAATATATATTCGTGCATATTAATTCTCATATCATGCCTACACTAATGAAATAAACCCTGACAAGCCGGGGGAGGGGGGGTCTGAGAGGCAAGTAGTAGTATGAGAGCAACTGAACTCGTAACATGATACTCTTGATCCAATTACCACAGGGGGGCTGTTAGAGGTATCAAATTACGCTCGCAATGTGATATGGGGTATTGAGAAATTATTGAACAAGTAATATGGTGAAATATGAAACTCGTATTCATAGGATTGACGTCACACATGACCTACAAGTATGGGGAAAAGCTTTTTAACATATAGCGTGACATAATTGCCACACTCCAGAGTACCATGTTAAGCGTATTTATAAAGAAATATACCCCGCTTTTTATCTTTTGTCTTTGACAAATTCAGTAGCTTCTACTGTATTTATAACATCTATGTCTGCATTTTAACTCTAACAACGCTATACATACATGCTTAAAGAAGGAATATGGGTCATGCGTTAAGAAGGGAAGAACCTGTAACATGAATCTAAGCCGGTGAGGCAGGCTAATAAGGTCACGCATGTCCAAAATTTACTATCTATAAGAGACGTGCGACATCCAGCCTGCAGTAAGAATAAGGTCACACATCTGCTGTGGAAGCGAGCGATACATGAGCCTCGCGGTATCGGGGAATGCGGTCAGACAGACTAGTGTACTTTATACTATCTTGGGTACACGCGTGTTCGCTAACAATTTAAAGACAAATACAGCCTACATTCAATTTTTCCCCTTGCCTGTCATCCTTTAACGTCTTTCGGAATTACAGTACATATGAAGTTGAAACATGTAGTATATAAAGACGGCAGTGACTCGCGCATTAACGTCACCCATCTCTATAGTAACGGGTATACAAGGGTCTGGCGGTGTTCAGAAATCTGGGTTAAACAGGCTGGAGTTTGAGACCGGAAGTATTTTTCGGTGGCAGTCACTCAATAGGGTCAAACATTTGGTTTTACTTTAGCCTCCAAAGGTGGAAGAAATTCGGGTACGGGTTTGCACTTGTATTTTATCTTACAATTACTGCCGGTGTCGTTAAATGGTGTCAGCATATGTTTTATCAATGTCATAGTAGCAGTACATTTCAAGCGTAGACTAACATGGGGTATATAGTTAAGCGAGAACCTACACTCATTTTCCATACTTAATGAACGAACGGCTCTGAAATTTAATTATATATATATAAAGTATAGAAAAGAAAAACCTACCCTTTTAAGCATCATTTAGCTTTCCTCTCATTGCTTCTATTATATCCTCTCTAGCTTCCCGTACTATATCTTGCCATGCCACTCATAATACGCGATGGTATATTACGAGAAGCGACCACGAATAGAATCCCTTACTAGCGTGGCTCATTATTTTGTTCATACATTAGAAATACTTAAGGATAGCTATCCCCTTAGAGGCAGTTTTTGCACCCCCATGACAATTTGTCGTCTGTATCAATACATATACAAGATAACCATAATAAACTATATATTTTATGAAAGCGTACATCGTAGGGATTCCAACTATACGATTTGTATAACCGATGCTGCTACTGTGTAGAAAATATTCCAATTTAAAAAAATTAAAATGAAAACAATAGCGTCCATTTTTCAATTGAAATTTCATGAAAATTGTTCGTCTTGTTTCAACTTTGATGGTATACCTTGATAGGAGACAATTCGAACTAGTAAACTTCATCTCATTTTTGTTAAATTTTTGCCTGATTTTGTTTTTACAGCTATTTTAGTAAAACAAATTGAAAAAAACGTACTATTTTACGGTCGTTTGTCTTACAAGTTGAATAATTAAAAACCTAACCCGAACTTACGAAAAGTGAGATTACCTTTACTAGATCACCCTATAAGTAACAAGCATGCCAAATTTCAAAAGCGTAGCATGGATACTTTTCGAGAAATAAACGTTTAAATCTCGGATTTTGTACAAAAATGAAAGGCTAGAAATCGGGCAAAATGTGTCTAGCTATACATCTGATGATTTAATCCAATTTTATTGCTTGAATTCTATTGTCAAATACATTTTTAATCTGTCTAATGGGACCTACTCGAATTCCTGTTTATTCTGGATAACTATTACACTAAGTTTTTTTTTTCATCAAGGCGGTTTAAAGTCCAATTTAAACATTAAAAACTTGCTAATACTTGTTCAGCTGAGAATTGTTTTCACCTGTGTAGATCACTTCACGGCGGGTGTCTGAGTGAAGTGTGACTGTTATAATTAGAAACAAAAATACGGATGTTTGCATGGATCAGAAGGGGGTAGATTAATGTAAATAAGTAGGACTAATAGATAATTAGCTTACCATATTACTGCGGAAATGAGTTTTGGAAAGGGAAATTTAACAGACAAAAATAATAGTAGCCAAGCCCAAGCTAAGGCAATCTGTCTAATTGTTCCAGTGCCTCGGAAAATAAAATTTTAAACCTAATATTGAAGCACTTCTATTTATAAATTTTATTTTATTTTTCACCAAATGTTAGAGGAAATAGTGAATATTTGAATGTAGAAATAAAAAGACCAGTTTTGACCCTCTAAGGAGTTGTAGAAATAAAATGAATAAAATCGCAAAAAAGGAAATAAAATAGCCAATGGTTGGCTTATGCCACCGATGGAATTGTGCTAAAGTGTGTGCTTTGAAGCAAAAACTACTGGTTATATAGGGGATTGAATTGAAGTACCCGGATAATTCAGTATAGTAGTTTGCAGCGCCCTCTATTCAGTTTGATTGGTTGAAATTATAGTGGCCCGTATGAAAAGACCAAATTTTTGCAGCGCCCTCTATTTAATTCTGATTGGTTGAATATTCTGGGCTGCACATGCGTATTGTTATAATTAAACTGACCCCCAAGCAGTGAATGTGTTAAGCCTGAAATAAGCTCAGTCGTCAAAGAGAGAGAGAGAGAGAGACAGAAAAATAATAAGCGTCTTAATCAGTGAATAAATGACTCAACAAATAAGGGTCATGTATTAGACGAATATCAACGTAGACGAGCGCGTACCAAATGCTCTCTAAGGTTCGCTTGCCTACTGTATACAGTTTTAATGGCCGGTAGTAGGCCAGATAGTTTCATATTTAATCTATCATAAAGATTTCCAATAAAATGTATAGTTGAATGTGCAGAAGGCGAATATGGAATGATAAGTGGCAAATGTGAAGATCTTTTTGGTACTTTTTTACACCTAGGCTTGTGATAGAGTTGAATAACATCGCTTTTAATTTTCCGAAGTTTACGATCAGAATAGCCTCTTCTTCTTAGTGCCTGAATCAAAATAGAGCAAGCCAACTGGTAATCGCATACATTGTTACAAATACGCAAAAATCGCAAAAACTGCGATTTAACAATGCCCGGGAATCGGATCTGTCGTAAACTTATCTCCACAAGGTCCAAAGCGTATTCAGCAAGCTTTACATCACTCGGGTACACAGAGGGACGGACACATCGGACACAAAATTAGACATTCAACGTCACAAAACACTGGTAGGCGAGCGGCAGATCCTAGAAAAGGGCCTTATTTTTCGAGTTTAATGCACCCACCCTACACACACCTGGATCATACATCATTTTAAAGCCTATGGTCTCCACTTTTCAGATCTACCTGCAGTACTTTTGAAATGTGGTGCCGTTGCCATGGAAACGAGCTCCAAAAAAGTCATGTTAGATTTACCACTTTCCTCACTATTGGAACACTTGATAATATGGATAACATAGATTCTTGGATGCAAAGGTTCAAATGATGATCCAAGCGCGAAACTTGACATGGGTAGTCTAATTAGGACACTTTTTCCAGAAATTAATGTTAGCTAACTGAAATCCAAGATGGCGGCTATTTTCCAAGATGGCCGCCGAAGGACCCTGCTAATACCTGATTTTGTCAGAAAAAGTGATGAAATTTTATGATTGAAATTATTTTGACCTTCAGGTATATACTTTTAGAGAGGGGAAAGCAGATTCTGGTATCTTTGTATACTTCCAGATATATGTTCTAACATTCCTGAATCTGATGATGTCACTATTGAAGCGTTGTGCCATGATGTGACCAATTCGACTTTGCAGTGTGTTATCATTGACTGGAGTTTTTGCATTAGTGATCCCATTTGATTGAGGTTATGTCTTAGTTACGCATTATTATGTCTATATAATGTCCTTTACTAAAAGATTATTTCCATAATTTGATGCATGAGTAGGCTTATCTCGGAACAATACTTCACCTTAAATTGTGTTTCGGTCTAATCTGTGCCACCTGTTGGCCATTTTGGAATTTCAACAACCTTTACTTATTAGGGTTAATATAAATAAATGGGCTGTTCCTGTTTGTTGGTTGTTAGCAGAATGTTCCGAACTGACAAGGAGTCTATTTGGGATCAATTTGCTCACACTCTTCACTGTACCCCCAAAGAACGTTGTACGGATTTAATTATTCAGTGTGCCCAAATAGGGCACATGTCGGAAACTGGACCCTGGATAATTTCACCTGGGTAATTAATCCCATGGAGTATTGTAACGCTGAATCATGGGAAATGTCATATCCATTGGGCTAACTTTCTGTTTGCCACCAAACATGGCAGGCTTATATAATGCATCAAGGAGAATGTTCAATTGGGCTTGATTTTCCACTATGCCCAATCGGAACCCACATCGAAAACTGGACCCAGGATAATGCCGCGTAAGTATTTTTCCTGAGAATTATATTCCCGCCCTGAAAATTAGTGCAATTACCTACTGGGTCCCAGGGAATGTTCTGTTGGATTTATTTTCTCTTTTTTTTTTAAATCGAGATCTACAGTTTCACATATTAATACAGAGGAAACGGGCATAAACGATCACACGACATTCTGAAATACCTCCGCCAGAAGGGACTGAAAGTAACGTTAATAATAAATATTACAGGTCATTGTACAGAAAATTACATAAATATCTCCAGCGAGACTGTTTTGGACTTGAATGGGACAGTTCTGGACAGGAAACCGGCATGTAAGACACTACCGAATTATCGAAAGGACCAATCTGGTCGCATTGAGGCTCTTTAGTGTGAGGCTGATGACGTCACATCTGATGACGTCATGGATTATGTCACTTCCGGTGCGAGGTCACGTCCGGATCAAAGGTCAAAGAGCACTTCCGGTTACGTGCTATCCGAAGATGACGTGGGTTCCGGTGTCAATTGATGCATGCGCAGTCGTTCAGTAGCAGAAAAAGGCATTTGGGTGGACGTTTTGGGGTCGAGGTTGGCCATCCTTGGTTTAAATGGGTCGTGTGAGGTCATATTGAAGCGCTCGTGGGATAGCGTCCGATTGAGGTGTCTTGTAATGGAACTGCCATCAATCTGCGCATGCGCAGTCGGGTAGTTGTAGAAAAAGGGCATTTGAATGGGCGTTTGAGGCAGAGATGAACCATCCGTGATCTAAATGAGGCGTGTGAGGTGTCATCTGGAAGGACTCGTGGAGTAGAGTCTGACTGTGGTCTAACGCTAGGGAGTAAGTTCCCTAGATTCTGTACCTAGTCCCATACGCAGTTGACAGTTGAGAGAAAGAAAGATCAACACGTTCACAGATGTATTTTAGTATTCCTCCATCACATCACACCCACACTGGGGGAGCCGCGTTGGGTGTATTTACATAATAGTATGGCCGAAGATTGACACTCTGAATAGCGGATTCTGATTGGACAGGAACAACCGAAAATATGTCAAGCGGATAAGAGGGACCCTGACAGATGCAACATAAAATGACGGCTTCTGATTGGACAAGAGCAGTCGATGATGCATCTGATACACACCATACTATTATGTAAACACACCCGACGCTACTGCTGCCCGACTGCGCATGCGCGGATTGACAGCACTTCCACTACAGACCACATCAGCCTGACTCTCTCCCACGAGCACTTCAATATGACACCTGACACGATGCATTTGGACAGTAAATGGTCCACCTCGACCCCATAATGTCCATTCAAATGTCTTTTTTCTACTACTGTCCGACTGCTCACGCGCAGATTGACGGCGACATCATCTCACTCTACCTGAAAAGGGCTTCAAGATGGCACCCCACACGGCCCGTTTGGATCATGGATGGTCCACCTCGTGCCAAAACCGTCTATTCGAATGCCCTTTACTACTGGCGGCACTTCCACTAAAAACCACCCCAGTCTGATGTTCCCCAGGTGCGCTTCAACATGACACCTCAATGGTCCACCTCCAGCCCAAAACGTCCATTCAAACATTCTTTCTTTACTACTGCCCGTCTGCACATGCGCAGATTGACGGCAGTTCCACTACAAACCACTCAAGTCGAACGCTATCCCACGAGCGCTTCAATGTGACACCTCACACGGCCCATTTGAACCAGGGATGACCCACTTCAACCCCAAAACGTCCACCCAATTGCCTTTTTCTAACCGAATGTGACGTCATCAGAGAACAGCCTCAATGCGACCAGATTGGCCCGTTTCCTAATACTGATACTCGCTGGACTATTTGGGTGAGATTCTGTGGAAGCTAAAACCGCCTTATAATTTCCATAGGTCTACGCCGTGATTTGCTGGCTTGGATGAACACATTTTCATCATTGGTTTGCATTCGGTTGCCCTGTTCTGCTCACTGATAACGACATTGAACAATCATACACTTGTGGGATGATCCGCTGAAGCTGCTGCAGTATTCAAAGCATATATGTAGAGCAAATTTTCCAAGTACAGGAATACATGTGAAATTTGCCTAACAAAACCCTTATCATTGGCAAATTACTATGTCGAAACCCTCAAAATTTGAGCAAAAAAATAGTATTTCATCTCATAAATAGCACAGGCTCATTCGCTCATCATATGAGACATGTTTAACAAGTTTCATAATCATCGAATGAAACCTGACAAATTCAGTTAACTTTTCAGTACATTTTTGTCTAACAAAAAAACACTATAATTGGCAAATTACTAAGTCCAAAGCCTTTTAATTTGGGGAAAAAAATCATCTCATAAATAGCACAGGTACATGCTTTAATCATATGAAACATGTGTATCAAGTTTCATAATCATCCAATAAAACCTGACAACTTCAGCAAACTTTTTATGTACACTTTTGCAAAACACAAAACTTGATAATTTTCCATAATTTGGACAAAAATTAATAATTCATCTCATAAATAGCACAGGTAAATCCTTCAATCATAAGAAACCGGTGTACCAAGTTTCATTATCATCCACTGACAGCTGACAACAGCAGCAAACTTTATATGTACAGGTATGCATGCCCACTTTTGCTAAACAAAAAACCTTATCATTTGCCATAATTTGGACAAAATTTAAATTTCATCTCATAAATAGCACATGCACATTCTCTAATCATAAGAAACATGTGTACCAAGTTTCATAATCATCCAATGATAGCTGACAATTGTAACAAACTTTCTATGTACAGATGTACATGTGCAAATTTGCTAAGCAAAAGACCTTATCATTCGATTTTTTTAATTTTTTAATTTGTTAAACCAAAAACCTGATCATTTCCAGGGAGGTGATACCGACGACGACATCCTCTTTCCCCCTCTCACAATATCCCCCCTTCACTTCATAAGGCGAGGTAAATTTGAATAATCTAACCTCACGTCGGGATGTAGTTTCCATAACGGTGCCACGTTTTGACAATATGGCAGGTGAATTTGAACAAGCGCTGGATGAGCGCAAAGACCTCCGTCGAGACAACAAGGTCCGTAGGGGAATACATCGCTGAATAACATAGGGCCGGATGCCAAGCTCAATTTTGCATTTGTTGGACGTTAACTCCACCAATGGTAATTAACCTGGGATTGAGGGTTCCCTACTAGCATGTCCAGCCAGGGATGTGGAAGTCATATTCCCCGCATATAAGTTTTGTCTGATTTCACGTGCTTGAAATATTGGGGGTATGGAATGGAGTATATTGATGGAAAATCTTGAATACTGCTTGAGACATTAGGCCCCTTCACAACCCCACCTCCCTCTGAGAGGATGCCCCCACCCAAATCAACACGTTAGCGGCAGAAATGAGACCCTGTGTGCCTAGTTTGACCAATTTGCTTGTGATTTTGTGCTATAGGCCCGACACATCAACACTTCATATTTTGTATGTGTACAGTATAGCATCATCATTGAGAGAATCCTCTACATAACACACCTGATTTTACCGACACTCCGTTCTGATCTGCCTCAGCATGATGTGGTGAGGATTCAATGCGCTCGGTATAATTTTGTTTACTGGTGTTACAGGTCACCTTCACCATACTGTATTAATGACCACGGACTTGTACATGTATCACATTCATATTGAATGGTGATGACTGATGAGAATATTGCCCATATGGAACAAATGGCTGGATTCCAGCAAATAAAAAGTTCATATTAATCATAAACAACATACAGTTAATAATATTATCAAATAATTATGTGTATTCCTTGTCGACATAAATATATTACAGACAATAATATGACTGAATCATGTAACAGATATACACCTGAATCACACCATTTGTAGATCATTGTCAGGTTATCGCTTAACATTTAACAATTTCTGAAAATGGCGGCATTTTAATATCTGTCCAACCTGATATAATTTACTGGCTTACCTATTCATAAATGCGTATTGGCTAAGATCACATTATGCCTTGTATATATACTGTGCGTATGGAGCTGTTTGTAACTTTGTTCACTGCTGAAGATGCTATAACTAATAGCAAAATATACAGAATAAATTGTGATTCCTACTCGGAGTTGCTTTTCTTCTCTACAATTGAAGTAAAATGCTGTGTTCCTGTGCATTTTGACAGAATATTTAGACTTTGAAGATGATATGTAATGATACCCCAAAATGAACTGAATTTTCCGTGTCATCTGTCTGTCTGTCTCTCTGTTTGCCCATCTTTCTTGTCATACCACATATGCAGCTGGTGATGGATCAGAAGCCTAATGAAATTGACTGACCTTCACCTGTTTTATCGAGGTCAAATTTAGCACTAGCAATAATTTTTAAAGGAGTGAAGATAGGCTCTCCAAATTCATAATACTTGTGCAATTGGTGACTGACTAAAAGCCTATCGCAGTTGACTGAATCTATTTTCTCAGGTTATGTACTGTATATTATGATATAACATGAAATATAGCTGGGCATTCTAAATTGATACCACATATGCAACTGATGATGGACCTAAAGTCTATGAATATGACTGACATTGACCTATTTTCTCAAGGTTAAAAACTGTAAGTTAAGTCACATCTTAGCTGCTAACATACACCTCAAATCTAACATTGTCATCATTTTGTTGTGGCTGTGGTTTTTCTTCCAGAACAATTTAGCGAATTTTGCATGTGTTTCAACAGTCTCATGCTTCAACAGTAACTTAAACCATGCTGTATCGGCTGAGCTGTTGAAATAGCCTTCATTTCCCAGGTCTGACATACTGCATCACTGTCGAAATATGAGTACCAAGATAGAGTGATAGATCACACAGCCAGTGAAGATTCCCGATTTACATTGAATGTCGTTATTGCCGAAGTAGTATTAGCAGCATTTTACAACAACAACAATTCGCTGACTTACAGTGAAAAATTATAGTGAAAGGTATCTATTTTTTGTTGTTTGGCATTTTTATTTGCTGGCATTGTTTCAGATAGAATACAACAGCCTAATTCATACAATCAGGAATAAAAAGGGGGTTAAAATCTTTATGTTCAAACTTTCGTAGGAAATATAAAAGTGGCAAATTGAAATTTTATTTTTATTCGATTTTATAATGTCGGTGGGCCCATGAAACGCAAAATAAAGTTGGTATTGCCTCACACTGGGTTTCAACCATTGGTGAAGAAATCTCTTCTACCAGGGATGATTCCTGATTGCTCATCCTCCAGGGGTATCTGCCCCCCCACTCTGTCCCATCCTAAAAACAATTGCCATCCCTAATAGGGGGTGTGCCCGAATTGGGGAAATCTAAAGCCCTGTGAGTACCAAATTATGCGTTAAAAAATTGTCTGGGAAAATGCTCTTCGCCCGTGTTTCACACGAGCTTTCATTTCAATTGTGTCCAAAATCATTGCTTCAAAATTTCGTCGGGAACCATGACAAACCCTATTGGAAATCACATGAGTCGTGAGTTCTCCATTTAACAATTATTTGGCGGGAGATTTCACGTTGCATTCCTAGACCTCCGTCTGATCGACGGAGGTAAAAATAAAACACATAATCTATGTGTGATGTGTGTGTAGGTTAGTTGAGGTCTAGTACGTAAGCGTATCAAGTTTCAGTGCCGGAAAGAATTACCGGGAAATCTACCTAGGCGGCATTATCCACGGTTCAGTTTTCCATCTGAGTCTCAATTGGGCATAGTTGAAAAATACGATGCAGTACGTAAGCGTGTCACGTTTGGTGGCAACAATCCTTGACAGTTTGGAACAATTCATTATAATAATCACAGAGAGAAGACCAACCCAGTAAAACATACAGGTACATATATATAAAAGAAATGAGATTATAACTAGTATAGTGTTGAAAATACGGGTACAAAGTAGCTCATTCTACCGCCTCATCAGATCAATATATCTACGAACTTCCCAACCATCCAATCATTTACCCAACCCACACATATATATGGCAAAGTGACACAGATCCCAATAGATAATATATTTCCCGGGGTGCAGTAAACATACGCGTCAAGTTCCAACATCCATGGGATGAATTACCCATGTGGCATTATCCAGGGTCCAGTTTTCGACTGAGGCCCTAATTGAGCAAACTGAATAATTAAGCCCGCCGAGACAATCCCCGGGATACACTAAATAGTGCGTGTCACGGTTGGTCCCAAATACAACCCTTGTCAGTTCAAACAATCTGTTAACACACAGACAGGAATACTCCATATATATACGTTGTATATTAATCTGTAGTGTTGAAATAGTTGAAATAACGAAATGGCGACCAAGTGGTGTGGATTAGGTCGCGAGACATTTCATTGTGAGGGCTATCTCGGAGCTTAGATATCTTCATTCATCAAATTATGGCAAGAATCTTTGAGTAAAGGACATTAGACATACCAGTTGACGAGTAACTGAGATATAATCTCAGCAGAAGAGGATCGCTAATGCGAAAACTGTAATCACTGATAACACAATGCAAACTCAAATTGGTCACACCATGGCGCAACGCTTTTACATTTACATCACCAGTGCAGAAATTATAGAACGTATCGCTGAGAGTACTTGTAGATACCAGAATCATTTTTCCCCTAGACAGAAACATATAAATTAACACAAAAATGAATCAAATCGCAAAATTTCATCACTTTCTCTAGCTAAATAAGGTATTACTAGGGTCAAGTGGCGGCCATCTTGGAAAATAGCCGCCATCTTGGATTTCAGTTGACTAACAATATTTCATGGAAATGCGTCCTACTTAGAATATCCATGCCAAGTTTCGTGCTTGTTTCGTCATTTAAACACTTGCATTCAGGAATCTATATTATCCGTATTACAAAGTGTTCCATTAGTGACGAAAATGGCGAATCTAACACGACCTATTTAGACCTCGTTTCCATGGCAACGGCACCACATTTTGATAGTACTGCAGATAGATTTGAAAAGCAGAGACCATCAGCTTTAAAATGATGTATAATCCATGTGTGTGTCGGGTGGGTGCATTAAGTCGTCTCTGGAGGTGCCCTGACCGCTCGCCTATGGTGCAGAAACTTAAAAAACAGGGCTATTCCACCAAGCGCCTACACTCAAAGTTTCTCAAATTTGGCGATACATATCGCATGCTGATAGCAAAATATGACACAGTCTGGTAGTTGAAAAGAATTTAACTTTTCCGGTTTGAATCATTGAAACCTTTGAAGTGTTAACATGTACATGTATGTGCTATGGGTGACCGTCACGGAATCGTTTGGCATTGTTGTACCAATGGTATTCAACTGGGATCATTTTTGTAGATATTCACCGTTGTGCCACTTGGACAAAGCTTCTAGTTTCAAATTTAATCTTCCTTTGTGTATCACTTACCTTCGTCTCGTATGTTCAGCCTTTTCTGGAATCATTTACGTGATTTATGTTTTGCTTATGAATTCGCATGGGCAGTTTCATGGGCAGTTTTATGTTCAGAATCAGTCAGATCAACTTCGTGTTATTTACGGTTTTTTACAACAGCGTGAACTTTCAACATTAGCATATTACTTTTAGAATGACAAAGGATTTCGGATGTTCATTCCATCGCCAGAGAGAATTTGTTCGGCTGTATGCTGGTCTTGTCCATTACTACGATTCTTGGCGAAAGGCACATTTCGGAACGGTCGCATTGATAGCTAACCCTGAAAAGTACCTTTGCCACACGAGATTGAGGACAGTAAAACACAAAAGCATGCAATTAAATACTTCCATTTATTGGCGTGTGAGTCTGCTTGCTACACGAAATATGGCGGCAGACTGTTTATCGTATTTGGACTGCATTAGGTGTGATGTTATGTAGTGATCTGGGGGCATTCCATTTCCTTATCTGGTCTTGGTATTGTCTGTCAAAACTTGCAACGAACAACTGTTCGATCAACCCTTTTTGACTAGGATCCCCGATAACTCAACTTCTTTCGTTTCTAAAATCAGTTAATTTCAATGTCTGGTTATATGCATTGAAATTCGGCTTATCCTTCCATTGAACATGTGCTAAATAGATGGGATTCCATACATTATGAGATTTCATTATATTGACCCTGTAATGAGGAGGATAGCTCATTATGTACTAAATATAACAAGGGCATATATAATATATTTGATCAATTGGAAGGAGTTTATTTTCTATATATTATTTTGGAAAGTTGTACTAATTCCATGATATTTAGTAAATACAACTCAATTTCATACTGTAGTATATAATGTTTCTATACTCGGAATGACAAATAATATTAATTTCAATTGTAGGTAGCCAAACTAATTTGTTTGCAAACGAGGGTAAATTATTATATGGCCCGAGATTTTGATGTCGAAAGATTATATCCCGATTTATTTTTCTACCGTTTCTGCATGTAACAAAAATAGTCGCCATATTATGGTTCTTAGTTGAGCGTGGGCTTTCACAAATAGCCGTTTACTTTTAGAAATATCGTCGGATGTTCATTTCAAGGTAGCAAAGACTTTGTCCAGAATTACCCCTTTACCCTTGAAAGGATGACGAATGTCTTGGGCACCATGCACTACACCAAGACATCCCAATAGACAGGCAAATGCACTGCGGGTTCGATACCACCTTCACAATTACTCGACTTCACAAGCCTGCCCACTGAGGTTCACACAGATGAAATTGACATTCTTGATAGGTGTAACGCACCTGTTTTGGCAATGATACACCGACATGTAATCCATATAACACGACATGAACTTTCATTTATCTCTCGACGAACACAATTATTCGACAATACGGCATGCACATCCCTCCACTCAGATCGCCCTGTAAGGTAATTTGGATTACAATTCTTCCAGTCACACTTCTCGACAGAATGCATGATTCCATACCGAACCGGTCGAACGTGTTTAGAACCTAGCTTTGTCCGATATTTATTACATATTTCTGGAAAGATATAATAAAATGGACAAAGCTTATCTCAGTGTTCATCTATTCAATAGTACAACATTTTCTTTCTGTTCAGATTTTCAGACTAAACCGTCCAAGTGTCAATTTAATCACACTGAACTATTGGAGTCCATTGAAGAAAACAATACGCTTTTAGTTCCCTTTGAAGACATTTTTTTGCTTTTCTTTCGATGCCCAGTACAAATACGCGGAAGAATTGAGATCGAAAATTGGAGAGTGGGAATTCACTTCTGTGGAGAGGGAGGAACACATGTAAGCAATGTTTTATATTGTTTCGGCTCGAAACACAACAATCATATCGTCACAAACTCTATCCTCGAATTGACAGCTATGATAAATATAACGTCGCGGTACATGCCCTGGTCTGTCATGCTGGTGATTTAAGTGTTTTATAAGCTGACCAACTCGTGGACGAATGCAGTGGAAATGAACATGACTTACATGAGAATAAACTTTCGGCAACAAAAGACAACGGTTGCTATCGAAAGACTACGCTCGAGTAAGAACCGTAGTAATGGACTGAGTAACCGACCAGCATACTGTCGAAGAAATTCTCTATTGCGATGGAATGAACATTCGAAATCATTTGTCATTCTAAAAGTAATATGCTAATGTTGAAAGTTCACCCTGTTGTAAAAACCGTAATAAAAGCAAAGGAAAATACATTCAACACTATAGTTTTAGGACACCGAATTCAGAACCGGTGTTTACATCCGAGTTATCTGTTTCGCATGAATTACTAGCGTCTGGTCCGTCATTCATAATTCAACCGTCGTTCATTAAAGAACATCCGCGTCCATAAACCAAAGACCTATTCTATATTCCATATAACAGTATTAGCACCAAATTCAAAAAGACAATCATAGTATACATAAACACAGGCTAGAGAGAAGCGGGTTTCAATGATGCCTGCAAGACATCATGATGTTCCAAATTATCAAATCCGTAATACTGTTGTTGTTGATCACGCAGACAGATTTTCATACAAGTTCTCTGGTTTTCACATTATAGTAAATTGTAATTTCAGAGAAGTCAACAATATCTTTGTCCATTGTATTTTGCTATGTTAAGGTAGGATGTATTCTTCATGTTCGTCTGGTGTCTCTCGCGTGATCACGTTTGGTGGAGCCCGAATCCGCATAAGACTTAGAGATAAAATGCCTAAGCAGCATCGGAATGACCTCTACCAGGAGAACAATTCCTAGGTATCGCAGACGTTATTCCTTCAAGACCGCCAAAGCTTAAAATACGGGTTTACATAGGTTTCTCTTTAAGATTGTAAATTATATGATGATTTCTGGTATATGTCTAAGGAGATATAGTCCCTTTGCAGCCCATAAAGACGATTTTAATTAACGATATATAGTTATCATTTACTAGTGCTTATTCAGTTTGTTTGAGTGTACAGACGAGTAATAAATCTAAGTGTTTGGGGGTTTTTTTGGTTTATTTGTTTTTTCATTTTTTTCTTATTTTGTGTTGTTAGCGTATTAATGTGCGCGCCGATTTATCTTTTCAGAACTCCTGGTCGTATCTATCACGTAAATGGTATGTGTTTACGTTGACGGAAGAAGACGATAATGACGAATAGTTGACCCACTCCTATACAATCACAACTAATTAGAATCTCTAGTTTCAACTCAAACGGAAGTTGTTTGTCGTATCGTATTATGTTGATCGAGTATCGCCATTGATATATAATCGGAGTTAAATATTTGCCCATCGTCTTGTGAATTCCATCCATATCTGAATTTATACAATTTGATAAACGGTGTAGCATTTCCTGTTGGTATTCTAACGTCAGCTTTCAGTCATGCTTGAAATTGCCATATCGGCATGTTTTTATGTTATGGCATGTTTTTATGTTATGGATGGGCTATATAAATGAAGCAGTGAAGGATATATATCCACTTTCACTGGATTCGAAGGAAGCTACAGATAGCCCTACGGTCATATATTTAAATCTATATCTCTATATAAATGAAGTGGGCCTTCTCTCTTGTCGATTTTATGACAAAAGAGATTACAATTTCGGCATCGTAAACTATCCCTTTCTGGACAGTAATATTCCAGTGGGACCTGCATATGGCGTATACATATCTCGCCTTGTAGCATTTGCAAGATCCGGTGTTAAATGTGAGATTTTAATCAACGTCACGAAACATTATTCAGGAAACTCCCAAAACAGGGCTATACAACCAAGCACCTGAACTCAAAGTTTCTCAAATTTGGCGATACATATTCCATGCTGATAGCAAAATACGAGCGCATGGTGTAAGATCTATGGCGTTATGTTTCGTAACTTGTGTCTAATTCCGCTTAATCCTGGGCTAGGGGCCATATGAACCCATGTACTTCAAGATCCACAAGGTGCTCATATGAACCGGCACAATCAAAGCGTGACTGAGATACATCATTCTCTAGATGAAAACATTACATGAATATCATATAGATTAAGAATGCTGATTAGCTATACGGATTTTACATTTTTGGAACATCATGTTGTCTTGCAGGCATCGTTGAAAAATGTTGACCGCTTCTCTCTTGCAGGAAATTAGCCTATGTTTATGTATACTATGACTTTTTTTTAATTTGGTGGTATTTCTGTTATATGGAATATGGAAAAGGTCTTTGGATTTTGGACCAGGATATTCTTTTTTGGACGACGGCTGAATAATGAATGACGGACCAGATTCTTGTAATTTGTGTTTATGACGATTTTTTATAAGGAATTCCTTAGGGGCCTTTTGATATCATTGTCAGGTGAGCACCTGTGACTGCATTTCCTATATTGATAATCCTTCTATTTACGAGATCGATTTTTTGTTTTATAGTGTATCGAGATCCCGTTTCGTATGGTTCTTCAGTCAACGGACATAGTGATGTAACCAACCGGAGATCGAGAGGCCGTCGAGGCGACGCGTACCACCATACAGATGGTTTAGGAGTTTTACACTATGCTGGGACGCATATTAGATATGAAGATGCATGTAGCCAGTCCACACAGACGAGAACCATTGAATGACGAGATGACAAGATTTCGCGATGGCGTTTCCATGTAAACTGTTCGTATAATTGTGTTAACTTTCAATGAACAGTATTTCAACGACTAGACACAAACTTTAATTAATTAATTATACAATCTGATGTTTATTCAAACAGGTTAACCCATGCATGGATTTATTTATGATTGTTAGTTAACCCTACCCTGGCCTGGGGGGGGGGGGCAAAATGGCCCCCCTACCAAACTTTCTGCGCTATCTCCTGAACGACAAAAAATAGAGAGCTGAAACTCCGTGACTTTTTAGTGTATCATATTGGGGTCATTTTGAGCCTACTTGCATGACTCTCCGAGCAGAGAATCATGGGTAAATTCAAGATGGCGGCCATGTGGGGTCCCAGAAAAGTGATGTTTTGGTCATATTTCTTCAAAAGTTCTGCTTTTCTGCGATGAAAAGTAGACAAAAACTATTTTATTTCACATCACATTAATATTTACTAATTTATCATGTTGTTTTTGCGGAGAAATTGCATAGATAAATAAAAAATCGGAAAATCTGACTGAAAAATCGACCAAAAATGCCGTTTTTGAAAATGACGTCACTGTGACGTCATCAAAGCGGCCATCTTGGATTTTTTTTTACATTTTCTGGTAGAGTTTGACCCAAGGGTATAGTGTGGTAAGTTTCAACTCCCTAGCTCAAGGGGTAAGAAAAATAATTAAGGGGGGGGGGGTGTCATTTCAGCCCTCCCCCTCCCCCAGGCCACGACAGGTCCCAAAAAGCCCAGGGCAGATAGGGTTAATCGCTATTGATCTTTTGTCCTATTGATAATGAATAACAACTGCCCCGTATCTTCCTGTCAATCGATTACAATTACAGCGTAATTTATTATTTGTTCAATCACATTCGCCGAAATTTTAATTTGATCACGTTAAGCCGGGGTCAAGGGCCGTGTGGATAAGCCGGTGATAGGGGGCCGTGTTGATACCTCATAGTCTACACATGAACATAAAATCGCGGTTGAGATACTAAGGCTACGTCTGAGAATCCACCAAATTCTCGGGTATGAATGTTGGGTGCTGAGAGATGCTTTCCTGAAGAGTTATATGGTTGCTTTTCAGTCGTCAGACCTCGTCAATTTTCCCCACCTCTTGCATATCGCTCCAATCAGAATGAGGATTCATGAAGTGCACGTTTAATGCGATTATACCACCATACATTTAAAATCCTATCAGATGAAATTGAGAACAAATCAATTCGCAAATAAATGGGATGACAATGGCTGATCCTGTAGGTCATTGGATAGGATGTTTATAGTAAACAATTCAAGCAGTACTGGAACTTAACACAATTCTGTTTTATAAGAGTTAGCAAGACCTGACCTGAATATAATATAAATTCTGAGTTTCGAAAACCACAGTTCATACATTACAATATACGTTATTGAATTGCTAATCTGTATAGCGACATTAATCAACCAACAAATCAACCAATAAGTCTTACAGAAGATAGAAACATGCAGAAACTGTAGTTTCCTATAAATCATAAATTCTACACAGTGAAACAGATCACTATTTTCTGCACAGAAACTCCCCAAAACCAAAAATATGTTGATCACTGAAGCAAATAATGTCTGAATAGTTTTTCAAGACTGAAGTGAAAAAAAATTCCTAGTTTTCTTGAAAACTGCGATAGTGCATCGATAAACTGTCGCTCGCTCGAGGATCCTTCTAAAATCCATATATCGAATGCGCATTCATGGGGCAGTTATTCTTATGTATGAGATTGATTGAAAGAGCATTCAGTCAGAATGAACAAGATAGACGCAGAATGCCCTGAGAGCACACATTTAATACCGCCTCCTATTTAGCTGTTATATGGGAACCTACTCCGCTCTATTTGGTAATAGACTATTTCAACAGCTCATTCGCCGGTTGTTGGCGATTCGGCGATTTGTGTTAATCCTCTGAGCAACTCATTTAGACCCAGCAATCATATGCTTGACGCATAGAGACAGCAACTTTTAACCTGGCCCACCCATAGACCACAGTCTCTTAACAGTCTTTTTAGTGTCAGACGACTTTGAGCACTGATCAACGTCATAAATTAAAGCAAAGGTTAGAGTTGAAACATAGATTTAAAGTCGTTTGACTTGCGAATATAAAACCAGCCTTCAAGAAAGTTACCCTATAGATCTATTGTATAGCCCAAAGGGAAATAAATAGAATGATTTGATTCCACAACCGCAGATTGCATCCAAATAAGGCATGTGTTTATAACTAAGTGTTGTTTTTATGTATTTGACACTCATGGATGTGAATTGTGCATTTGCCTCTTGTCTCAGCGTCTGTGAACAGTCAGCGATATCACCTTCACTTCACCTGTTTGTTATCCATGACGACCAAAGTTAACAGCTTATTCTCAAATAAAATCCGTTGACTATGTTTCGTCTTATATTTTCGGTATAAGGCAATGGTCCAATCTGATTAAAACCAGATCTAAAAATAACGCTCGCCATATGACATATAGCTGATTTTAGATCTGAATCCAACATTGGGGTTTCCGTGTTCGTAGGCCAAGCTATCGACAGATCCAGGCCACGTGCATACCATAACTCATGTTACGGAATGGGGACGACAGGCATACGATAAGGAAAGTATAGCTCATCTTCTTCTCAAATAGTTTAGCTTGTTTGGCCATATCAATATATTATTCTCTAGAAACGATGACGATGTTCCATCAACATAAATAGAATTTAGATATATCTATCAAATAAAGAGACATTTCATTATGAATGTAACGAGGCATAAATCACGAGGTCAATCTGCCTTCCCCGACGCAGCTGTAGTCTGAGCTTGCGGTTTAGTTCCGTCTCATGCTGTGAATTGGGGACGACAGACGTACGATATATGGAAAGCAAAACTCATTTTCTCATATATTTTAGCTCGTTTTATCAGATGGATATGTTAGGTGAGAGAGAAACTGTGTGATTGGTCAGCACTCAGAACAGGGAAATGGATCAGCGACAAATCAGATTCGGCGATGGTCTTTTTTTTCCATCACGCGGATGCACAAATTATACAGGTGAGCATAATTTACCACACTTCTACATCACTTTTCCTCGTAAATTATCTACACTGAAGCTGCCAAACATATATGGTTTGAATCGATTGTCAATTTCTTCTTTGCTTTTTTCAATGTGTCCGTTATTGAAAACCATCGACCCAACACATCACGAGTAGTGACAAATGTTTCTCTTTCCGGTGCATACGGCTAAACAAACAAAAATCTTGTTATACAGTATAAAATATCGAGATTGAAAGTTTATTCCAACAGTTTAAGTATCTCATTTGTATTGCATTGGTAGGAATCTTTAGAGCAGATTGATGAACATGAGAGTAGCAATATAACAGCATCTTTTGTCTCATTAACCTACTTCCGACAAGGAAAGCTGCGGAGGTTACGTGACTGTGACGTCACTCCTGGTTCCGATCAAGTGACTGTGACGTCACTTCTGGTTCCGGTCACGTGACCGAAGTCACCTTTGACCCCTGCGCATGCGCACAATATCGGATATTACAATGGTGCGCATGGTCAAAGGTCACTTTCGGTCACGTGAACGGAACCGGAAGTGACGTCA